>JAYMSW010002298.1:0-14169 GCA_036897725.1 Erodium texanum | reverse complement strand
CCGGGCTTGTCTTGTTTGGGGGGAAAGGAGCCACCATGCAGCCAATGGATGATACCTTTGTACTCAATCTTGATGCTGCAAATCCAGAGTGGTGCAGAGTGAGTGTTAAATCAGCCCCACCTGGGCGCTGGGGCCATACCCTCTCATGGCTCAGTGGTTCTTGGTTGGTGGTGTTTGGAGGATGTGGAAGGCAAGGGTTGCTTAATGATGTTTTTGTTCTTGACTTAGATGCTAAACAACCTGCATGGAAGGAGGTTTTGGGGGTAGCTCCTCCTCCACCTAGATCTTGGCACAGCTCTTGTACTATAGAAGGTTCTAAATTGGTTGTCTCAGGTGGATGCACAGATGCAGGTGTACTTCTCAATGACACACACTTGGTAGATCTCCCAACAGAGAAGCCAATATGGAGAGAAATTCCAGTTTCGTGGGCCCCTCCTTCCCGTTTGGGACATTCTCTCTCCGTATACAGCAGAACAAAACTTCTAATGTTTGGAGGGCTTGCTAAAAGTGGACATTTGAGGCTTCGGTCTGGGGAGGCCTACACAATGGATTTGGGAGATGAAGTGCCACAATGGAAACAACTGGAATGTGGGGCATTCACAGGGGTAGGGAGCCAGAGTGTTGTGGTTCCTCCTCCTAGGCTTGATCATGTTGCGGTCACCATGCCCTGTGGAAGGATCATTATCTTTGGTGGGTCCGTTGCTGGGTTGCATTCTCCTTCTCAGCTCTTTCTCTTGGATCCTTCCGAGGAGAAACCGGCATGGAGGATCCTGAATGTTCCCGGGGAGCCACCGAAATTTGCATGGGGTCACAGCACCTGTGTAGTGGGAGGGACAAGGGTGCTGGTACTGGGAGGACATACAGGGGAGGAGTGGGTGCTTAATGAAGTGCATGAATTGTGCTTGGCAAGCAGGCAGGATTTAGAGCCATAGTTCAATTACCATTGCCTGCATCATGAGTACACACGAACCCTTGCAGACTAAATATATAATATATATATAGGACAGTTTCTTTCATAGTACTTTCACACTTGGTTGTATTATCATTTGTAGATTTGTAATAGTTTAGGTCAAAACCATACCTTGCTTGTTTTTCGTTTTTGTTTTTGCTTGTGTTGTACATTGTGACATGAAATATGAGTGTGCACGGTCATTTTGTCGGTCAAAGTCTGTTGAGTCTATGCTGAGATTTTTAGATGCATTACTTAAGGTACAGATCGTGAAGAGTCATGGTGCAGCTTGGTTCAGAAATATTACAGCACTTCAATTGTCAACCAAGGTTACATGGCTTGGTTGTGAATTTTCTAATAAATATGATGCATCATTAACTTCATTTGCATTTTCCTATTTGTAACAAAAGCACTGTTAGTAACAAACAGCAGATCCAGCAACATTAATGAAGTCTACTCTACAATGGTCATGAAATAGAGGTCATTAAGAAGAATAAATCATTCTTCAGAAATCAGACAATACAATCAGCAATCTAATAAGATAATGTGTATAAAACATAATTTTCAAAAGTTCCCGAGTCAATAAGGAATAGGTTGGGGAAGGGGGGCCAAGAAACAACCAGCTAATGTTTTAGCCCCCAAAAATAAAATTGTATGTTAAAGGGGACATATATGTGAATCTTGTGTGTAAATGAGGAAAAACATGTGAGGTAGGCATGATCATCACTTCCAGGCCACGGAATCAATCTCATCTCTGGCAGACTTGTATAGTTCCAGCCTCTTGGCAATTTGTTCTCTCCTGCCCATCAGCGCTGGGTCCTCATCCAACATTGCACTGAGATGCTCTTTCTGCACATACATAGAATAGAGTTATCAATAGCATTTCAAAGGAAAAGAGAGATAAGTTATATCCATTCTTGTTCCGTGGAAACTTTATAACGAGCCGAAGTTCACCCTATTTATGACCTAACCAAAATCATCTCCCCTATTTTATATTTAAACTTTATTTTCTAACAGGGAAACAACCCCATTTTCAATATGAGTTTGATAAGGATGGAGAGGTCTTATGTTTCTTGTGCATTAAAAAGGGATAGGAGTTTAGACATAAACACCAAACTAACAAATTTCATCTGTTGTTGATTTAAAACAATGACTAGATCTCCTGGCTTTTGTATACTAGATATGGTATGCCATAATGTGGAGAAGAGCACAAACTATTAACACTTACCTCCCTCCGCCCAATTTGAGAGTAGAAATGGTTGAGCAATGATCTCTTGGCCTCTCGGACTTGACAATGTACCACAGCTTTGGGAATTGAATTCTTCAGTGTATCACAAACCATACCAATATATGCATTGACATTTGAACCTGAAACAAGTAGCATAAGAAGGGCATTAATCCATTTATCCCCTTCGTAGCAGAATGTAATTTTTTTTTTTAATTTGAATGTGCATCTCATGGATGTAATTCTAAAATTAATTTTAGAACTACAAGAAATATAAAGAAAGAAAAAAATTAAATTTATTATAAAAACCCCTAACACCAGAATTTGTAGTTGATAAATAATACAAATAAAATGAATTAGCATCATCAGATAAAAGATCATATACATGCTAAAACAATTGCTATATAAAATGATTTAGCAAATTCATGAATGCATACCTATCCTCCTGAAATGATTATCAGAGTATCTATCCTGATCTCTCTCTCTATCTCTGTCTCTGTTTTGGGATGCTTGATTCATAGTTTTTTCTGGTTCAGTATGCAGTTTCCGGAAAAAATCTACTGTTAGGTATGTAGATTCCATCTCCACCATCCGTGTAACTGTTCTTCGGCTTTCTTCTTTAAATTTTTCCAATGCTTCTGTTGCTGCAGCAGCAATGTCAGACTGAAGTGTTGGGAATCGCTTCAATTCCTGTCAATGACAAAAATTCATATAGGCACATAGTCTAACCATTCCACCTAAACATTTGGTGTCCTGAAATTGTCAAGCATGTATGGAATAAACTTCGAAAATGGAAAAAAAAAAACACCAGCCGATATAACCAGAATTTACAAGATATGACTATTTCTATTTTGAAGGCAAATATTTACTTTGCTCGAAGTCCCGAAACAACGAAGATCACTCCTACAAACAAATATGACACTTATACTTCTGAAAATTGACTTCTCCACCTAGAAAGTCATTAGCTATTAAAGAAAACTCTTCAAGTTATTATCTACTACAGAAACTGTGTTTAAGTTCAATGCAGGAAAAGTTGCCCGAATTAAAATTTCTTACCTCCGTCTCAACTATTGACTTGCGCACAAGTTCTTTCAATATGAAGTGCACCTGGGAGAAAAAAAAATCAACGATCAGAATTGGAGATTTTTTTATCCAATTGTCATTTATTTAAATGACACTAATGTTGTCAATGCTATCACTTGGATTCACAGTGACAATGAAATTTATCATAAGATAAGATATAATATATAGACAAAAACATTACAGCATCTACAGAAGCTTCGGCAGGGCCTTTGAAATAGCTGATAGATCCTTCAATGAGTCTTCTGTATCCTTGTTCTGGAGCAATCAAATGGGGCTGGTAACCATCAGCCTCAGAAACAACTTTTTGAACATTTTTTAGAGAGAGGTGGCGGTCAAAGGGCAGTTTTTTTAAAGCAGCTGGTAGTTGATGGTCAAAGACTCCATATATACGGTCACCACCAGGTCTCCTGAACAGCCCCAGATTACTTTAGAATACAAGAGTCATTATAAACAAAATAATCAATGCATAATATAGTAAGTTGTCAAAGACTCCAAACTACAATAAGCAGCAGCATTCTTACAAGATATATCATGGTAAGTTAAAAGGTACTTAACATAGAATAACACTGAACCACTAAGATCATACTCACTTGGCAGCATTAACACAAAGAGTAAACGTGAACTGTAGGGTAACAAACCGAACAGGTAGAAGTAAAAAAAAAAATCACCATTCAAAACTTGAAAAACATGTAATAAGTTGAGAAACATATTCTTGAAAAGATAGAAAAGGTTCCACAACCTACTCTAGATATATGCTACTATTTTTCACCATCTTTGCCCAAAAAAAAAATTTGTTAATCCATTTTATCTCATCTTCATTACTTCATATGAGCGAGATCATAGCAGGGCCCAAACATGGAAGACTTAGGTTAACAAGCATAATATGAGTTAAAATTCTGAGACATTTCATTTGGATTGGTTTTCATGAATTCTCGTGAAGGACATACAAGTTCTCAATATATTAGGTATTTATACATATATAGAAACACATAGATAAAGATACAGAAAGCATTTACCCTCCATCCAGATGTTCCTTAAACACACGGTCAAATGCACGGCATAGTTCCAAAATCGTGTACAGCTGGGCCTGTACATGACAAAAAGAATTAAGGATTTACATGTAATAGGAACAATATGCAGTCACAAATATAAACATAAATTTCACAAAGGTCCCAATTATTACCCCTGAATCTACTGCAATAGGTCTGCCAATGCGGTCTAATTCAGCATTAAGTTCATCAATGTTTTTATTTATCAAAGAAATGATACTAGGTATGCGTTGCCTGATTACTGTCTCCAAATGCTGTCAAACAAAACATGAAGAAAAAATAAATTAAACAAAAGAAGTTCATATAGTACAGGGTTTGTGGTCAGGTTAAGAAACAAGATTTAACATAAGTTGAAGAAAACAATTGGAAGGGAATACAGAAGAGAAATGCCTGAGATAACAGTTTGGCAAGATACTCTGCACCCATCTTATGTGCCAAGTGTCCATATTCAGGGCTTGTTTCAAAATACTCTCGCTCCTTCCGACGAGCAGCAATCATGTCAACATTTTTGTTGATATCAGCTTGTGATCGGTTAACTATCCCAACCCAAGGATGTTGTAGCCTGTACGACCTTCCTTCAAGAACCTTACACATTCGCACAAAGAAAATATTGTCATATAAAATCGAGTATCCATTATGCTTTCAGAAGATAAAAGATTAAAAGCAGACAATAAACCATGACGAGAAGAACATTAAGGCCTAAATAAATTCAAGTAATTGTGTAATCAAACTGATCTATTCAATATGTAAAACTGAACTCATACATCCCGAGCATCGGTTCCCTTGTCCATCAAATCTAGTTTTGTCAGCACCCCAAATGTTCTTTCACCTAAAATTAGAAGAATACCAAAATATATGTCATATTGCAAGGCCAATGTATTGAAAGGAAGAAATTCCTCTAGTTTCAAATATACACTAGCTAGTTCATAATACCTGTAGGATCAACTTCTCTTGCAAGTTTGATGGCATCTGAAGTAGCTATATCTTGATTTGCGGGTGAAATAGCCAGTATAATGCAGCTAGGCTACAAAAGCAAATAATTTTGATCAGATGAAATGACTTGAAAGAATAAAAGGCGCCAAAATAAGTAACTACAATTTAAAGAGATTGACTTTCCAATTAATGTATATGGTCAGATAGTTAAACAGTCTGCTTCCCTTCAGATGCATTAAAGATTAAGTTCAACGACTAGGGTGCACTGGAGGTTATTCTATCGAACTGCATCCCTACAGCACACATTGCATACAACAGACACAACTCAAAATATAACCCCTTGCTACCCTGTATTTATAGTTCCATAAATCTGTAGGTCACATTGATGCCTACTCAATCTACCTTTAGTAGCATGTAAGGCTACATGGATTCCACTTGAAATTGGGATTCAGGCAGTTTTGTGACACTTTTTAAATCCCCTCCCCCTCTAAACTCTTCTTTTTGAAGGAATTAAAAGAAAAAACAAGAAACCTTGTGGATGGGAAGTATTTTCCTGAAATATTGGGTCTTCTTCAATGATAATACATTTTGACGGCAATTTAGAATACTTTAGTTAATTGGTTCACTAATTTGCTTTCACATGTTACTGTTCTCTCTTGAATTTAGTGAATACCCTTTGAAAACCTGAACACTGCCTTATTTCTTGTAAATAAATCCATCCATTGACGAAAACTGAGATTATCCTCACCTTTTCCACATAACTTCGAACCATGTTTTCGATATCTTCCACTATAGTATCTGGCTGTCCCTCTGTAAAATTCAATATTTTTGTCATTGCATGTTTGATTATATCCATTGTGATTTAAAAAAGAAAGGAACTAATTAATACAATATACTGAGGGAAATTGTAGAAGAAATTACCAACAGCAACCTTCGTCAATCCGGGAAGATCTATCAGGGTTAAGTTCACAACTGCACAATAAAGATATGCAATATAAGGCACACACAGGTAATAATGATAGTTTGACTAAAAAGGAAGGGAACTTGAAAATGATGAGATACTGAAATATATACAATTATTCAAGTACTGTGTCGGGTGTCCCTACTACTGGAGTGAGAACAAGCATAGTCATGTGTGTTTTTAATTTCCATATGAATAGAGGAAAAAATTACTAATAGAACAGAAGTCATAAAGCAAGATTGAGAAAGAATGATGCTTGAATAGCTATCAGTCAGAAATTTATTAGATACCCTGCACTGACTATGTAACTACGAGGGATAAGAATACACATACCATTGGAAGAATATATACTCAATTGAATTGGAATGTTAGATATTTGCTTTGACTTCCCCGTTATACGATCAGTTTCATCACTGATCTCCTTACGTACAGCAGCTGCATAAGTGAAAGGAACCATAAATACAAAAATTCAATTTTTTTTTTGCATTAGTCGTGCCATGAAATGCTGGGGGAAAATCAAAACTGAGGAAAGGGCATTATTTTTGTCCAGAACTAAAACATTTAATCCCCTATAAATCAATCATGAAAATATAGTCAAAAGGTAGAAGTAGCATCAATTTAGTAAAAGACAATTATTGTAACAGAATACATGTGATGTCTATTATTTCAATTAGCTTGATGAGGATGAGTTGGAGAATGAAGTCCAAGAATGCCCAAATCTCATCCTCAGCCTAAGCCTCTGTAGTTTATGGACCGAGGTCACCTGGAAGTTTGTGACAAGAAGTTATTTCATAGACACCCTATGGGCAAAGAGTTCCTAACATAAAACTTGTTAGATGTTTTTCAAACATAATGAATTGTTATCTCAAATATGCCTTTACAAAAAAGAGTTCATATCCAAGAAAATAAAAACCAGAAGATATTTAAAGTTCAAAAGACACACAAACCAATTAAATTTATCAACTTTTCTTGATTACATTAATCATTGTCTTATCATCACATTGGAAAACAGAGTTTCATTGAGTTGGACATACCAAAATCAGTGAACTTCCTCTTTGGGGCATGAAGGAACTCTGCATAATCAGGTCTATTGCCTTCTAGCTTGTGAAGTTGCAATACCAATGGTCTCCTTGTAACAATACCTGGCCACCCAAAGAACAAAAACTTTGAGTGCAAACTAAATTAACAATACAAACATACTAAAGATGTTTACTAATGCGCTAGCCTCTTGTAGGACTCAACCCAATTTGAATATAGCATATCAACTAAGAATGAAAACCATTATTCAAATTTGGTAGTTGGTTCATGCTCTTACTCTAACTAACATTTTGGATCTCAGATCTTTCATCATTTGGAGAAACAAATCCAAACAAATCCACTTAGGCAAACCCAAAGTATCCTTAAATGCATAAAAATAAATCAAAGTTTCCATTTTAACCAAATTTTCTCGTAATCCAAACAGACTGCAAAAACCAAAATAGAAACACGGCCTAAATGACTAAATCAAATTAAAAAAGTACCAGATCCACGAGGCAGGAAATCTCTCCCGACGACGCTTTCCAGCACAGAAGATTTACCAGAACTCTGATTTACAGAACGAGATAAAAAAAAAATCACAAAATGAACAAAAAAATTCCAGAAATGTTGGAAGAGAGTCGATGTGGGAACCTGGCCTCCGACGACGGCGACAGAAGGAAGAGCTTCCCAGAGGGACATTCCCTCGCCACCATGATCGCCCAACACGGTGCAAGCTCGCTGGATCCGGTTAACTAAGCCGATCAAGCTCTCCATTGTTGCCATTTTGGGGGAGATCGAGCTGCCGATGGGCTAAATCTGAGATTGGATCGGTACAGAGAAGAAGAAAAGGTTCGGGATCGGAGAAGAGAATGTGGGATCGGGCTGGACTCCTGGATCAGACCGGAGAACCGAAATGGGTTTTAGATGTAGAGCGACAAATCTGAGGTCAGAGAGAAGAAAAACGGTTGTTATATTATAGCAATCTATTACATGTCTTTTTCTCTTGTGCTGTAGCATATGTTGATACCTTCGTTCTTTTGCTTGTGACCTTTTTTTTCTTTTCTTTTTTGTTAAGAATAAAATTAAAATGAGGAATTTATTTTAGGGACCAAAAAAACAATTTGGTAGTTTGGTGGCATTGATACCTTAGGAACAAAGAAATCATCTCTAGGGTACGACACAAACTTACTAATTTCTCATGCCTCTGCTTAGTAAATATCTTGAGACGTAATAATTTCTCGTAAATATATTTCTATTTTGAGAAGTTGCTTAATTGTACATTATTTTTTATTTCTTTTTTGAAAATCATTATTTATTTTTCTTACACTTATCATCCATTATGAAATAATAATTACTTAGTGTAGTTTACATTTTATTAGTAATTCATTTGTTCATGACCACAGTTAGTAGACCAAGGCATCGCTTCCACCATAATCTCAACCCAATTTCCAACCGGATCATAGTGCTTCACACCAATTTGGATTAATATCATAGTCAATATCGAATCTGTTCACACCCCACACCGTCCCCCAGTCATCGAGTTTTTTATATCGAAATCTGGAGCAGTCAACAGTTGAGGCATTGCCTCAGTATGAAAATTGTTGACTAAATATAAGTACCCACGACACCAGTTAACCCGGAAATATTTCCACCATTTATTCACTAATGAAAATGACTTGACATGCATAATCTTTTCACCCCAAAACAGGTTTCAAGAATCACAAAATTATAAGCAACAACTACATAAGAATAACACAACCATAGATCTGATCTGGGTCTGATTACAAGAATATTAACAAACCCATACCAACAAATATCATCACACTAGCTGCAGATAACAAATGTGAAAAAGGATAACATCAGAGTAGAAGGAGCAAAGTAAAAGTCAACAAGCTATCTATACAATCACACCACTGCCAACTCAAAGACAAAAGGGTTAGCCCAACTTCAATATCTTCTCCTTTCCTTTCTTTCTGCTGATCTCTAAGCAGGATGACCGTCTAAGTCAGAAGCACGCCTATGGATGTCATCCTCAGGTTTTGTTCTCTATTTCATTCTTTTACTTGAGGCCCATCGGCATGCCAATTACAATCTTATAATCAATCACCAAATAAGTGAAAATCAAAGAAAAAAGAACGACGCCTATGGAGATTTGCTTCCTTAGTTGCTTCCATTCGGGCATGTTATTGAGTACTGCGTGTTAACCCACTTCGTGTTACATTTCTGCAAGAAAAATGAGGATTTTGTTAAGATGTAATATATGAAATGACATCTTATTCTAACTTGTAACGGAGACACAAGATCATAGGTTACATGGCATGTAATCATTTTTTTCATCATATATGTGGTAACAATATATAGCATATAATGATACGGGTAAACCTATTCACAATGATCAATTGGGCCACTGACCCATAAACGAAAAGCGGCACATAAGATTGTCAAGCTCTGCATCTTCTTGGCATATTTAAATGCAGCTAATTGGTGGCACACAACTAGCTAACTACTATGGCTCTACCATTACCATCTCCAACCATTGAGCCACTTACCCCATTAGTTACCAGCCGATTAGTTCACAAACATTTAAAGTTTATTATAATGGGAATAACGACTAACATATCTTCATTAAATAGTTTGAGTCCTGTAACAGGGACCACAGAAACAGTTAAAGCCAATCACAGGACAAAATTATTTCACTTTTCTATATTTGTTTGATATTCAATATCTATAGAGACCAGTAATGGTTTACTAGTAGAATAAAATTCACATCAATTCCTCCTCCATTTTTACTTGTAATATTGTAGTGACTAGTAGACTAATGAATAAATTTACTTACCTCTGCAATTTACCCAGTAAATCCAAAATGGGAGTAACAATATCACAAACATTACATAACATGTTCTTTAGTGATATAAACGGTGTTTCATGATATCCCCAGAGACATAGAAAATGCAACAAACAATTTCACAATAGTGATCATGCCTTATTAGTAAATACAGATCCAATTGATTGGAAGCTATGTGTCCCATGCCACATTAAAACTCACCCCATAACACATCTCACTGAAAGTTGAGCATGACCTAAAAATATGAAATGTATGGTACAGCACATCCAAGCAAGGCAACACGATGTAAACCCAGGCCATATGGCAATCATCAGCAATGGACATTTTGTAATGAGCAAACAAGGTTTTAAATAAGCTCCAGACATTTGATATATCACTGTTTGAGCAATCTCTGCCATCTATACTAGACATGCATGGACTGGAATGCATATATTATTAAACCATGCTTCAAAGGACGCAAAAAATAGAAATAAAGGTCAAACATGTACCTTCCAGGTAGCAGCTGAGAACTATTCACAGGCCCCTTTGTATTACCAAACCGTTTCGCCCTGTTTTCATGATCTTTCTCTACACGCATAGCGGCAACCTCCTTCTCCATGGCAGCTACTCATCTACGCATATTCTTTGCCTCAACCTCCATTGCCTTAGTTAAAGTGTCTACCTTTTTAGCTAACATCTGGAAAATAATAATTAAAACTGAGCACTGAATGAAAAAAAAAATTGATATTTACAGAAAGATCAGACATGAACTCCTACCTCAATAGCGTCATCCTTGTCTTTGAGGCTTTGATCTTTTTCATGACCTGCTTTTCTCAAAGCAATGACCTCTTTCTGCAGTATATCGTACAACACACTAGGGACACTTGCGTCAGCATCACCTACAGGAAACTCACTTGGCTTATCATCTGGATTTCCTTTCCATGTATTCTGTGCCTCACTATCCTTCTTGACATCACAGGGCTGGTTGAAAGAAGAATTTGGGCTTGCTCCATTTAAGAGAACTTTGCCCCTATCTAGGGATCTCGTTCCACCATCGAATGATTTGGATGTCCCTTTAGCATGCCTTAGCACTGTACTGGAAGATAGGGAAGACCTAATCTGGAAGGAAGGAGATCTCTTGGGTAAAAATCCATTGGGTGTTAATTTGGAGATCATATCAGCCCCACCAAGGGACTGGCGGCGAGAAGCCCCATTGCTTATACTTCTTCCCTCTGCTGTACTTGCCCTGCTATTGTTTGAAGATCCTCTCAAACTCTCTTCCAGCACTTTGAGCCGCAACTGATATTTCTCCTGAGATGTAAGAGGGAAGAAAGTTAACAACATTAAACACCAACCTATAAAAGTACCACAATTGACTAGCCTTAATCTGAGATACTAAGAAAGTACTTTCAACTGTGCTTCAGATTTTGCCGCACGCTCAACTATAGCAAGCTTGTCCCGTAGTTGCTGCATCTCTCCCTGTAATAGATTTTAGAAATCGTCATGAACTTTGAATGATACATCCAGATGCAAGCCAAGGAAAAAGAGACACAGACACCTGATGAGAACTTGTACACAAGGGCATTAGAAAATAACAGTTACCTGCAAGAATCTCCTCTCTTCAAGCCATTGTTTGACAGGCATCACTTTGTCATTGGAATCTTTCCATTCATTTGCTACGACAGTTGCCACTCTATTTGCTGTTACCTTTGCGCGGGCCAGTTCCCTGTCAAGAGTTTTTCTTTCCTCCTGAAAACCACATTATATAACAGAAATGACTTGCAGGTTTATCCATGAATGACCACTAGAAGAAAAATACTGACAGATAAGCATCAAGTCTGAGAATTCAAATGTATTTTGCATATTACATTCATCTCTTGAACTTTCCGTTGGTAATCCCTCACAGCATTAGCAGCAGCTCCACCAGCAAGAACAGCTTCTTCTAGCTCACGCACAGTCTGGGTAAGCTTTTCAACCTCAGCAACCTTTTGGCGATGCATTTTGTCCAAAATTTTATTTTCTTCCTGCACAAGCAGCAGAATATTCGTATACCTTTTTATCTAAGTTATCAGAGTAAAATTTTCAAATGTTAATGCACCATTAAGAAGACAATGAATCATCCAAGTACCTGGCAAATCTCAATCTGTTTCATCAACTCTTGGTTTTTGTTCTGGAGATCATCTACCATAGAGGCCTTTGCCAAGGCAACCTGAACAGTCCTCTCAGCCTCAAGTAAGGCTGCTTCTTTTGATTTGGTCAGACGATCTAATGCTTTGTTGTCATCTTGAAGTTTTGCAATCTGAGAGAATCCAAGACCACTAATCATGACATATATTTATCACCAATAACAAATGGTATTCCTATGACATTATTAACATACTATCTTCAAGGATATCAGAAATACCTCTTGTCGAGAAAGCTTGAGCTCGGCCTCCAGAGGCGCCAGAATGGCTTCAATTGGAGGCATATCATCATCCTTCTGAGCAGCATGAACCCTTCGAAGAGTGGCTTCAGCTGCAAACTGAGCTGCCATTGAGGCCTTCTTTTCATCATTGATTTTCTTAATTTCAAGATTCTGCAACAATATATAGTCAACAGATTCAGTATCATTCAACAACAAAGCAGTAATTTATAACAATAGTTGGAGAGGTTCCAAGAAGTACCTTGCTTTCTAGGAGAGATTCTGTCAACTTCAGTTTCTCATCCACCTTAGCTAGTTCATCGGTGAGCTATGAACCAACAAAAATATAAAGAAGAAAAGTCAGTATTAGTTCAGTGATGTATTTTTAACTTCCTATTCAATTATGCAACTGAATATTTAAATCTTAACAGAAGAATTCCATATTATTAATTGCTTCAGAACTGGCCCCGACCTAAGAATCCAAGTGATGTTATTGTCATACTGAAAAATATTTTGTATACGGAGATTTGACAACTTGTCTATAATTCTATATCAGAAAAAAGGATAAGACCCATGAGCTACAACATTAGGTAACAAAAGTATATATTTAGGAGAAATGGTAGTACAGATGGCCGAGATCTAATTTCATTCTCGAAGTTGGCTTGAAGTTCCATTTGACAAAGCAAGTACATAGGATAGGGGGTGAGAAGTGAAGACAGGAACACCAATATCATAGCAGCAATAGGAAAATGCAGGTCAAAAGTTGCCATAAGTTGATTTTGGAAAATTGTATGCAGCAATTGGAGTAATTCTCCACTCCTTAAAAGGCAACCACCTAGAATATTAGCATACAACATCCAGAGTTATACTTGATAACCTGTCATTCAGTTATCAAAAAGTAAATTTGGTTCTGAAATTTTGACGACTGTAGATGAGAGAGCTCATCATATACATGGTGAATGCGATCAGGAAGTGAAAAATAATAACAAACCACAAATAAGGCTGATGTTGAAGACATCATTAGGCAGCATATGGCCTAAGAAACAGCAAACTATAAAGAAGGAGAGAAGTACTCTGATCAATTCAGAAATATATACAGTCCATGGCCCTAAAATGTCAATTAATTATTGGAGTTTTCCTATACAAGCAGGTGATCTACTATGCTGAATAGCCAAGAAAAATACATGGCTGAAAACAAATTAATCATGTATGGGGCATGCTTTTCTTTGTAAACTCTAAAGCTAATTATGTATTTTCATAACACTGTGGCCGAAGCTTAAGTGACTATCTTAATGCATAAAGGCACCAAAAATATCAGAAGCAAATGTTCATATGAAACTACTCAAATGGAAACCAGAAACTATAATTAATAATGTAAAATGCTCGATTCAGTGGCCATGTAGGATAGTACAAGCAATTATTTGAAATTATGTACAGAAATCAAATGAAACCAAAAATAGAAACAAAAATAATTTTCCAGAAGGAGAATTCACCTCCTCCACTGCTTTTTCTCTGGCCCGCTCAGATAATCTCAGAGCCCTGATCTCAGTCTGAGCTTCTGCTAGCTCTCGGTCCTTATCTGCACAAAAAACCAGCACCACAAAAAAACCTCATCACCACTAGAACACACTCAAATCAGCCAAAAACCCACCGGATCGAGCCGCATTCGCACCTCTAACTTCATTCTCGAGCCGATTGAGCTCCACCTTCACCGGATCCGAGCCGTG
>JAYMSW010002297.1:0-14170 GCA_036897725.1 Erodium texanum | reverse complement strand
TTCTTTTTCTTTTTAATAAAGAGAATAATTTAATCTTGATATACGTATATGATATGTCTGCTTCAAATTTAATAAGTTAAAGATCCTATTTTTTTTTATAAAAAAAAAAAGTAAGGATAGAATATTATAAATGTATCACTCAGTTGTACCTCGATCTCAATCATTGATATGCTTATTAAATCTTTTCATTACTTTTGATAAATTTTTAATGTTCATTTCAACTTGAATTTCTTGAAACCTCATGTATTCAATCACTAGACTTGAAAAGTAATAAAATCAAACCAAAATTTCAAGATAGAACAACAAAAGCATATGGATTTATATTTAGACAACAAAGATAAAAGATCTTTCATCACACAAACTATAGTAACCAAACCATACAAGAAAGGGTCATGACCATTTATTGAAGTTCCTATAACCATAGCTTCTTAAGCTCTTAACTAACACATTTCTTACAGGTCACTTGTTTTCATCCTCGTACTTATACTGTTTTCTTCGTTACACTAGTAATAAAAACACGTTTAGCAATTGGGGAAAGGAACACCACAAGTACTAGCGACCCTCCGAGCATTAGGAGAGTTCACGTACTGCCTCAAGTTAGGGTTCTTGAGGTAACCACATAGGCACGGCCTCTGCTCCCTTACCTTGGCGCAGCACGCGCTCGACGGCGGCGCCGCCGACGTGATTGCCGCCCTGCACGGGGTGGGCTGCAGGGGGTTGCACGTCCCCGCCTGGGCTCCGCCGCCGAGAACCACCGCGACCAGGAACACAAGAGCAACGACACAACTCACCTTCTTCATCATCTTGATGAGTGAGAGTTGTGAAGAATACTTAGGTTCTTATAGGAGGGGAGTGGGACCCACTTTGTTGAAAGTAGTTGAATTTTCTTCTTAATGTGGAGCCTACTTTGGTTAAGAGTGGCATTGGGTTGGTAAGAGAAGTTAATGGAACTTTAATGGCTTGACTTGACTATTGACATGATAGTGTTGAATTGCATGTATCAATTTTAGTGTATTGATATTTTATGCATTATTGATAATGGAGAAACTAATTTATTTTTGTGAGAACTGTGAGAATAATTTTAATGGGAATGACAAGTAAGTATATTTAATTAATTATATGTTTCTTTTGCACATGAGGTTTAACTTAATAGTTAAGGTAATTATTTTTCCTATATATAATAAGGTGTATATTTATTATACTGTCCAGTCTGCTTTGCTTGTTAAGCAATATATAAGATATATTCATCTTAAACTTACTGAAGAAATTGTTATTATCACCAAGTCTGGAGTTAATAATATTATTATTTTGTATGCTCAATACATTTGATATGTACGTTTTCATAATCGATATGTAATATATACAATATTTATTTCAAAAATCAAAATAAACTTGACAAACTTACTAAACTACATAACCGATGGCACATTAAAAATCGTACATCAGATCTTTTATAAATTAAATCATCACTAACGTCAAACTCATGATGATAAATATATCAACGTTGCGCAATATCTGTTCACACTTGTGAAGCATAAAAAGGTGGGTGGATGAGGACTCCATTACAACCACATAATACAAATATCTCAACCTTAATTTCGGGGCATGGACAAAGACTAAGAAGAGTCCTTGTCGTCGGGTCGTGTCCGAGACAAATACTTACACCGTATTTAAGGATTCATACGAATGGAAATTCCAAAAACACGAACAAAATGATGAAAGAGGTTTGAAGAATTGAGTCCCTATCTTGTCCGTTTGTTCTCAAATTCCACAACCCTAGTGATCCTTGTGTATACGCAATGCGGGTATAGTTTGATGAGACAATTCTTGGTTCCTAGCAACTTTGTTACCAAGTCTCAGTCTAATTTGGATCTGATTTAAAATGTTTTTATTTCGATTTGATTGATTTTTTTTAAGGATGAATATGATAACGATTCTTTCTATCTTTTGTGATAGAAATTTCTTGATGCTTTCTTGAACTAAAACGGTAAATCTTCACTTTGAATTTCACATCTTAAATATTTTTTGGTAAAATTTGATTAGAATGGATGTTTATCTAACCTAATATTGACATGTGATTGATATTGACACAATGCTAACCTATGGATTAAACAAGAATATATCTAGCACAACTATAAAAGATAATTAGCTATCACTTTATTTGAAATCGGTAAATATGAAAAGGTATTTATATATAGTATAGAGTTTGATTCATATATTATTAATTTTCACATACTATAATTTCATCGGGTCAGAAACCCACGGTTCACATATAAGCCCATGAAGGAGGTTTCGAGGCCAACATCAAAAAAGATGTGGATCTTATAACATTCTTTCCATTGGTTGGTCAACTTATTTTGGGCTAGAGGCCCACAATTCACATGCAAGTTCAGGAGGGAGTGTCAAGGTCTCACATCGATGGCAATAGAAACCAAGATTTGTAAATGAAGTGACAAAGACATCGTATATTCACATTCTGGTTATTGTTGATATAAAAAAATCGTATATCAATAAAATTTAACACTTCTATTTATTCATCTCAAGCAAACAAAGTTCCCACTCAATGAGACCTAAAAAAGAATTGGAATCAAAACCTCAATGCAAGGCTCAAAAGCGGCAGTAAATTACCAGTTCTCACTATTTGGGGGGCTGATTCGTTTCGTCGTTCTTAGCTTTGGCTCCACGAAGCATTTCCGTGAAGTTCCCCCTCATGATGCGCCTGAACCGGGTGTCCTCTGCAGGCGGGGGCGAATTTGCACTGATCCTCGGGGACTCAATCGGGATTGTGGAGACCGCTAGCTCTGCACCATCTTTCTTGCCCAAAAGCCCGCCTTCCCCGAAGAAACTGGTGACTAGATGCGCCCCCATGACCTTACTCAGAGCGTCAAAAGTCCCGCCCGATCTCTCCTTCACTATGATCTCCAGGGCCTCTTTGTGGGCCGGATCCACTGAGTCCAAGTCTCTGAAGAGGTTCTGTATAGCTGGTAGGAGGAAGTCCCGGACGCTATTTGCAGGAAGATCTGAAAATGAACGTTAAGTATCATATCTAAGTTATGAGAAATTGTTCAATGTAATTATGAATTCTACACTGAATCTCTCTCAGGCACACAAATTTGATCCCAAAGAACGGCTATTAGCTGATAATTGCAAGTATTTTAAACTAATCTAATATTCCAAACATTCGTAAATTAAAAGAAAATTCCAAATTATGACATATTAGACTAATCTAATATTCCAAATAGTAAATAAACAATTTAGACTAATATTCATATTCGCAGGAAGATCTGAAACAAGCAGGACATGAAATGATCGTTAAATATAATATCGAAGTTATGAGAAATTGTTCAATGTAAATATGAATTCTACACCAAATTCCTAAAAACTGCAATGTCTCCCTTAGGTACACAGAAGTGTTCGCTAAGAACTGTTATTAGCCAACAATTAAAGTATTTTTTAACTAATCTAATATTCCATAAATCAAACAAAAATTCCAAATTATGACATGTTAAACTAATATAATATTCCAAGTATTCCAGAAATCAAACACATTTGTTTTAACAAATTGATATTCCAAATAGTAAATAAACACATTAAACTAATATTCATGCTTACTCCTTATTAAACCTATTAAGTTTTCTATATTCAACAAATATAAACCAATATACACATAGCTGATAAAAAAACAGGGGAAGAAAAAAGATGTTAAGAAGATAGACCTGTAGCATCGAGGGCACGAATGGCTTCACAGAAAGCATTGGCTCTTTCACGGCGGCGCATTACCTCGGTAGAGGTATTTGGCATAGCTGAAAGTTGGAAAATCTTGGACAAGAGATGTACAACTAGTCAAGGAAACAAAATAATAGCATCGAGAGTAAAAAAAAGGTTAACATTCAGAACAAATAAGTTCAGGATATAATCTCTAAGTCTATCATTTGTATGTGGTACTGCAACCACAAGTGCACGGACAACAGCAATAGTAGCTTCATGTGATCCATCTTCAAGAAAGGCATCCATTTGAACACGTATCTTATCAACAATCTGTGAGACAACACATATCACATATATGAACGATCCACGAAAATTGCAATAACAAGAAAAAGGGTTAATTGCACAAAACTACCTTTATGAATTATCCTCGAACACATGATCCCATAGTCAATTTCCACAAACTCATAGTAAGGTTTCCACAGACACATGATGACCCTTATGAATTTCCACGTGTCACCACCGTACAAAATAACCATCAAAATTTTGGATTTTTTTTTCATCTCGTGACTTGCACGAGTTTAAAATTTTTAAAGATCCTAACACTACTCATTCTTAAGCTTTACTCTTCCAATTTCAATTTGATTCGTTCTTGAAATCCTCCTTGGAATCGTATTGAAATTGGAACATAAAAATTATAAGGGTAGTCATGTGTATGTGCAAACTTTACAATGAGTTCATGTGTTTGTGGACAATTCATAAAGGTAGTTATGTGCAATTACCCTAAGAAAAAAAAACATCCTACCATGTCATTTTTAAAATGTTGTGCCACAGCTCCAAATGCCTCTATGCTTGCATACTTAACATTCAGGTTTTGGTCAGAACCAAGAGTCACAAGGGCCGGTAAAACATTAGTTGAAGCACTTTTTGCATCAATGTAAGGCACCTGTTTGACGAAGAAAAAAAAAACTATTTAAAAATGTGTTAATATAAAACGGATCATGATTCCAGAAGAATGTTAAAACTTACCGTGACTTTCAGCAAAGTGGCGGCACTGATTTTCATATTTATGTTGGAGCTGACGACCATTTCCCATAGTATATTGAACATTATACCATGATGCTCTTGGAATGTGCTGCATCACAATAACGTCTGAGTCGAACGGCGAATTAAATACAAATAGAATTGAAATTTTGTGATGAGAAAAGCAAACCAAAGAAATCGGACGGCATCAACAACATCAGCATTGCGCCTCGATGACGGACTCTCTTTTGCCGCATTTTGAACCAACAATTTTCGCAAGTACTCTGCTAAAATGTCCTGCTTACTGGGAGCACCTAAGACACCCGCCAAGAGAAGTGGTAGAACGCACATGGTACATAGTTTCTCAGCAACAGCTGTTCTTGGTTTCAGGCCTGTAATCAAGAAACAATTAATAATATTAAAATAGCACAAAAATCAAAGCTTGCTTGTTTAATTGGTCAAGCACTTGAACTCGGGTCTTGGAGACCTGGGTTCAAGTCCCAGCAGCGGTACCTCACTCCTTATTTCTCCACCTCCCAAACTTCTGTTGGGCCTCCCTCTTTCTATCCAGCCCTTGTTGGGCTTCTCTCAAGGTGGGATCATGTGGCTATATTTAGGGCTCACTTCTACATAGAAGAGGTCTTGAGCCCATTTCTTGTTTGATACATCAGTCTTAAAAAGTTAATTGAGAATAAAAAAATGTTTGGTGCTCCCTTACTTCTATATAAGTAAGGTCAAACCCAAGAAGCTTTGATACACCTGATTTAGTCGATAAAAGAAGACCTTAAGAAGATTATACAGCTTATCACCTTTGATTCTTGAATGCATGGATGAAGGGAAAAATGTCAAATCCGCATTTTCCCCAACTGCTACCAAGAATAAAGGTAGCATAATGTGCGAGAGATAAAAATTCCCATATTTTTCAGAAACAGCCAACAGAAACTGCATGAGAGTGACGGAGATTAGCTACTACTAAAATTAAGAGTTCTCGTTTATATGATAGATGGGGAAAAAAGCACTATGAACAACCTTGGTGATTCGATTTCTAAGATGATCTTCTTTCTGAGGCAAAAGGCAAGTTAGGTGTATCAAACAAGGGAAGCAGTCAACATGCATCCATTCAAATCCAGGCCATTCCAGACGTCCCCTGGTGAATATTAAAATCTAGTTAGTGAATATTAATATGTTGCATCAATACTAAATTTAGGTGAATGTCTGGCCTGTAACTGTAAAAACAAAATCATAATAAGATGAAGTCAATAAATAGAGCTCACCCCGCGTATTGTTCTAGCACAAAGCTTGAAAATATTGTTTCCGGTGATTCTTGTGTAGAAGGAAATGGGCATGTCTCAACTGCTTTCTGGTGCACAAACGGGAGCAATCCTGTCAGCATTCTTAATAAAACATCAACATTCCACCGCTCACGTTCACCTAAAACGTGCAGTTGAGACTCAACGGAGCCTTCAACCCCTGAAAGAGGGGGACAACGCTGAAACAGTAAAGAAGGCAAAAATTAGATTACACTAACATTATAAAGTGAATTGCTTTAGACTACCCTTTTGAATCGCCCAATTACAGGAGGTAAAATGACTATAGCAGAGAACATAGTGTGTGTTTTTGACTTAGAAGAATCGTAAAAATAAACAAGTTCAGATCAGAACTGTTTTCAAACAAAAGGGTAGATTAAAGTTCACATTTTGTCAAAAGCTAGTTTTCCGTAAGTGGACAATTCAAAAGGGTAGTTTTAAGCAATCACCCCAACATTATAATCAAACCTTGAATAGTCCTCAATTATAGCAAGAACTTGCTGATACAATGCAATCATACCTGGACCGAGCTTAGAATATGGGAGAGCAAAACTCTGAGGATATGGTCTAATTTCTTCCCCCAAATGATCACTGGAGGAACTAGTTCTCTGAGTGCAGTTTCCACCACCAGTCCAGAAGGATCACACACCAGTTGGAACATCAAATCCTCGACCTATCAAAACACATAATAAGGTATTGAAAAAAAATTCAGTTCTTTAAATTCTATCATTTTGAGTTATCATATTCGGTAAGGGGAAAAGGCTTCATTCCCTAGACCACATGTCATCGACCTTTTCCACAGCTTACATTGTATCCAATATTGACAAGTCAGATTTCTTCTCCTTGATTGCCTCGAATGATATTTAGTGAGGCTGACCTTGAAGTATTTGTCTGTGCTTGGGAATAGCGGAAGCAGCAAAGCCAGATTATGAGCAGCCGCCTCCCGGACAACAGTTGCAGGATCTTCTAAGAGTTGTTGCACAATAGACAATATAAGAGAATCACGGATCTCGGGCCGAACATATTCTGCAAGTTCTCCGCATGATTGGGCAACAAGCAGCCTACGTTCTTCATACATGTGATTGATCTGCACTAAATGATATCAGGTGAAAAGCTACTCTTAAGAAAGTGGAGACATGTAATGAGTTAAATTGGAAACTTACTTGTTCCCAACACTGGGGAAGCAATTCTGTTTCTGTTCTCATCTCTCCTACATTCTTAGAGAGGGTAACACATGCCTGAGATGAAGTTAATAAAAAAAGTTAGATCACTATTACCGGTAAAGATTCCTAGCAAAATAAATGTAGATCTTCAAACAGTAACCTACATCCATTATAATTTGTCTCTGTTGTTCATCTGGTCGTTTAATTAAATTAAATAATGTATGGGTCAAGGAATCTCGTGTGCTACTATCTGGATGCCGCTCGATTGCACACATAATGAGGGGAAGTAGTTCCTGTGGATATATAAATTACATTATATAAGTTGCATATGGCCAGATAGTTATTGGGTAAGTTAGATTGAAATGCAAAAATAACAAGAACAAAAAGAGCCAAAACCAAACCTCCCGATGATTGATCAAAACATAAGGAACAATCTTCGGCAAGGCATCTGCAAGAATCTGAATGGTTCTCAATCCCTGCCAAAACAAATTTATATTTCAGATATGAAGCATGAAGGGAAAGAGAAGTGTTTTAGAATTTCTGAGGAGGCTCATGAACTTGCCATGTTTCGAGAAGAAACCTCGCCACTTAGATTGGACGATTTCAAAAGCTCACTATCTTCAAAGGGTGTTTCACTCTTCTGGTTAGAGACACTTTCACCGTTTTCAGAACTAGTATTAGAATTTGCAGGACCTGTAAGCAAATCTTGTGAAGGGTCCGTAGGCTTATCCGTATTGTCATCAAAGCTTTGAGAATCCTGTGGCGAGCCAAAATTACTGTCTACAACTTCTGATGCAGGATCAACCGGATGAGAGATTACACCTTTATCCTCATGTATCTCAACAACCTTTTCTTCCGTCACCTTCTCGGAATTGATGGAAGCTACAGAACCAGGAGAACTTTTGTTCCTCGCCTTTAATTCTTCTATTTCCATCTGCAGCAATTTTATTTCTTCCTTGTACTTCTCTGATGACTGTGACTGGACCTGATCAACATTACCAACTACCATACTCCGCCCTGAACAAGATCCTTCAATATGCATTTTAAGTGCGGTTATTTCTGCTCTGCACTCATTGAGCTCCATTCTCTGATGCTCCCATGACTGTTTCAAAGCTTGTGCCTGAAAAGAATTAAAACAGTATTTATACGTTTTTGACATTTGAACATTGGTCTTAACTGCACCAAAGATGCAGAAACGGAAAGCATCATTACCTGGTTTTCCTTTTCTTTAAGATCCTTTTGGAGAGCTTCCAAGGACTTTGTTAGTGCATGTATTTGACTATCAGCTACATCTTTAGCTTTCCGCAGGCTCTCTTTGTCATGATTTAGTTTCTCAGTTTCTTTCCGTAATGACTCTGTTTCACGAAGCATAGCAATTTTTTCCTGCAGTATAAGAAGGTGTATATATCATCACAAGCAATTATTTAAAGATCATATTCAAGAAAAGGGTGCTAAAGTAACTTTAAAATCAACGTTTAATCAAAATAGAATATTTCCAAAAGTAATTAAGTACTGCAGCAATTTAAACCCCGGAACATTACACAACAAAGCTCAGATAACAGTTCTGATTATATTTTATCACAAGAATTATCATTGAATGTATTTTGAAGCATTCAAAAACTTAAAACTCTTACATTGAACTTTCTAAAGCATTATTTTATGTGGAAATAGTTTAATTTCAAACTTCCATGATAAAAGCCACACAAAGTATGGAAACTCAGCAGTTTTAATCTTTGATACTCTGAAAGTGTGAGGTTCCTCTTGAACTATTTCTTCAAAACTACAAAATCTTTAGAGATACACCGGACAACATTTGCACAATCTGAGTCTTTGGTAATACATTAATGTAAAAGAAACATGTTGGTTCAGATGAGAAACACTCCATGTGCAGCATTGTGGTGAGAGAGAATCAGAAAGGCATAGAATACAGAACAAGTAGGAGAAAACAACAGAACAGCCATTGCAGGGAGGGTTGTAAAACATTTTTCAGTCCTCCATCACGAATATTAATTCCGATAAAGATCTATAATGTAAATCTATAATTAAAAGTCGATAAGAACTCTTTCTGTTGTGGATGAAACGTAGTATACCTCAGCGGCCTCTGTTGTGGATGAAAGGTACTGATAATAATAATGGCGCAGGGCATCTGGTACGCTAGCCGGTGAGTTCTCCCAAACATCCAGATTCTGATCGGTAACCTGAGGTAAAAGAGTTGACAAGTGACAATCATATTCTAAAACTAGGCGCACAGGAAAGTTTAAGCATATCAACTTCAATTAGTGGTTTCTAATACAAACAGGCCATAGTACTATGACTTAACAAATCATGTTTGGCCATGAATTAAAACAAAAATGACCGTTACAGATTGAGAACCACTGAAGATAAACATTAAAATAGGAGTTTGAATATAATAGAAGACCTGGCAACAAAGCATCATGTAAGGAAGCCCATTAGCCAAATCCAAGAGTTGGGGTTGGTTAATGTCATCTTTCAATATGCGGCCCTCTCTAGAAGTTAAATCTTTCAGTGCTCCTAACATTCTGTATCATTAATTTAATTTTTATTTTTAAAATACTAAAAACTAGTCAAAATGTTGGCTAATCTATCATGACAAACTAATGATTCTGCATATTATATATGTATCATAGTTTACACTTTGTCATATTAGGTTGGAGGGCATAAACTGAGTCCTGACCAAAATCATTGCAGGTGTATCTACATTTACACTCACGTACGTACCTCTTCATAGAATGTCATTGCAGTAAGCCTGTACCCTGCAATAAGCAAATATTCCTTTATAGCACAGTTAAGATCTCGACGTTCATTATCCTTCAGAAGGCCCAAGTCAGAGAATTCAGAACCCCTCTTTCTCTGTTCAAATTCTGGTCCAGGATTTACAGAAACATTTCCATTTGACTCTGAATATGGTCAAAGATAAAAGAGATTAAAAAGAGTAAAATCATAATGCTTTGCTGAGGGAGAAAATGTTCATTTTTCTGTTGCTCAGCAATGTGTAATGTTATAATAATAAAAGAGAGCAAAACTTTCCAAGATGGAAAGAGGCCCAAATACAAGGAAAGAACAAAAAGATAGGGCAAATAAACATAAGAAAAATAACTACAACAGCAAATACACTAACTAACAAGACAAGGATCCCATGCCTCAAAAAAACGAGGACCAAAAGTGCTTAAGAGATCCTAGACAGATTAAATGACCACCAAACTGCAGAAAGAGGAAGGTAGAAGGCAGGCTGCATGATTTTGAAACCAAAGATGGAAACTCCATAAAATTAAGAAATCAGCAGTACAAAGAAGATATCAAGTATCCTCACTACAGCTTGGCCTAATAGTCAAGGGAGCACTCACCTCTTACAAGGTCCAGTGCTTGGGTATTGGTGTGAGAAGGTGGAAAAAAAACAGTTATCCAGTACGAAAACTAGAAACCAAATTTCAAAATAACTACAGATGTTAATGCGTTGATATTCCCTACAAAGAAAAAAAGTACCATAACTATTCCACCTACTTAACTCACTAATAGCGTGTACATTAAATCTTCACAGTTCTTGACCAAAAGCCATTGATCTGGGAGCTACGAAGGAAGGAACGAGTATACTAAGGTAAAACCTCAATACATGATGATGGAGTAAAACAAAATCAAGTAATTTTTGCACAGCAGAAGAGAAAAATCTGCAACAAGCAAAAATAAAAAGTAATATAAAAGCACACATCTTTGGCATCAAAGAAAACTTGAATACCAGTAGATAGAGCAAGAACGGTTTCAGTTTTTGCCTGCAATTCAGACTTCAGCTTCAAGATGTCTTCTTGGGCTAAACGAAGCTCGTATTCACTAATAGCCAGTTTTTCTTCTGCTGCTTCTCTCTCTTCCAGCAAGCTCTGTGGGTCTGGAACTGTTACCAATAATAAAAGGGATGATAAAGATCATCAAAACCTAGGTACTAAATCAGGCTCTGGCCAAATTAATTAAGTTGAATAAGCATGTGATAGCAGTTTGCACCATTGCATTCTATTAATCAATATAAAAAGCAATGACACGAAATCTATATTTAAGGCACAGGAAATACAAATAATTCCAATCATTATAATATTGCTTATTCTAATACATTCTGTGTTGGATCTCCAAAAATCAATCTCTGTGAGTCTTCGTCAGCCAACCTTTGCAATAAAACTTCATTCCAATAATGTCATCCTAACCCTTAAGCAGCCAAAACAAACTTTTACATAGCCTAATTGAATAATGACTTCATGCATCCCTCACTATTTCGGACTTCAAATACCACTTAAAGAACTTCACTCTTCCTACTGGATCAAATTGTGCCAACTTTCTAAACTCAATGTCAAGACCAATTTTAAAAATTGCTAAATACCCAGAAAAGCAAAGAGAATAATATAACTTATGATGTTTACAAGCCCTGTGCAACCAAACAGGTATATACAGTACAATTAGGTACTATCTCTAACCAATGTGAGACAGTCCCCTAAACTCACTTCATCAACTCGTACTCTATTCCCTAGGGATACAAATTTTCCCTTCTCATGGTAGGCCTATGGTCTCAGGCTCCCACTTCGGCTGAACTGCATTCACAATCGTGGTGAGAAACGAGTTTGCTATCACATTTCCAAACTATGAGGTGGTATTGTGCAATTAGTACTTCAAAACAGCCTATGATCAACCATTCGACCTGAGAGTGGTGCTCAAATGAAACCATTCCCACAAGCAATGAACAATACTTGAATCAATCACATATTAAGGGGCACCCCAAGGAGCTCTCTATGAAATGAAAAAAATCAAGATGTTATGAACTCAAATAAACCACACTCCAATTTCTCACACTCAAAATTGATGGGAAATGGTGGGACTGAAATGTTTGTTTTTCCACTTCAACATTCTTATAGCAACCAGCATTTTCCATACTTCTCCAAACACAATAAATTTCTCTTTTTTTAATTCCTATTGATGAATGCCCAAAAGCATGAAAGTCTTAATTTCTCTCATCTTCGAGTGAGCAATTTGCAAACCCACCAATTCGTGTGCAAGAAAAACAAACAAATCCATCATCCAATTCCAAACCTCTACAATTCTCACACATTTTCCCAGCAGCCAAACAGAAACCAATTCACAACAGAATCGAAGCAGCCCAGAAAAGCAATCACAAGAAGAGAATGGAGGACCTACCTCGCATGGAGACGAAACGGGATATCTGATCGGGCGGGAAATGAGAGGGATCGGAGAAGAAATTCTTGAGGCGAATGGCCTGAGCGTCGCGGCCATCGTCGAGGAGCTCGTGGAGCAGCTCGAACGCCGTCAGCAGGTAGTTCTCCTCCAGCAAGAAATTGACGAAGCAATTGCACAGTGACGATCTCTCCACATCCATCTCCTCTCTCCTCTCTCAGATCGAGAGCTCTGAAACATGCTTTATTTTATTATCTTACTATAAGGTTGGTTATTTAATGATACTAATTACAAAACTTTTTATCTTATAATGTTACCTGTTGTCATCCCACATACATCACTATTTCTTTTTTCAATAAATTTTAATTTAGAAATTTACAAAAATTAAAATTTTCAATTAAACCTTTAAAATTATTTTCAGAATATTTTTCAATTATTTTTAAATTTTAAAACTATTTTTTTTGTTATGAATATATTTTAGATCTTTTCCTCTTGTTTCATCGATTTTAAAACTTACAAATTAAAAGTTGGGATAACCTCAAAAACACGGTGGATTTATACAGATTTTCATTTTTTAATTGTAGTTCTATTTAGCATCAAAAACGCACCTTTACCGATTTTCTTTTATCAAAACCTGTTATTTTTGTTAAAAATACCAGAAATGCCCCTTCAATATAAAATAAAAAAAATGCAAAAAAACCCCTAAAAATAAAAATCAAGCTACTATGTTTATCGAGTTTACTCGGGGCCATCCAAATCATCAGAAAAAAATCGTGTTCAATGACATTTTTTTGGAAATTTGAAATTCAAAGAGGGTCACTTTAGTCTTTTTGTACAAAAATAACAGGGTTTAATAAAAAAAAACAGTGAAAAAGTGATAATAAATGATAATTCAGGGTGCATTCTTGATAACACAAATTCATTGCGGGGTATATTTTTGATACTAAATGGAACCACAGTTAGAAAATAAGAATCTGTGTCAATTAACCGTGCATTTTTGAGGTTTTCCCTATATTAAATGTCTTGTAGAATTGAAATTTTGGGCAAAGTGTTAATACGACGTCGTCAGATGGCTTCACCCTTATGGACACGAGCTAAGAACATTATTACCTTCAAACTCAAACCCTACCACACCAAACTCTTACCGAAATTCTCATCCGAAACGGCTCTGCCTTCTCGCAAGACTTCCAGCGACTAGCGACCCACCTCGCTCTCGATTCTCTGTGACGCGCAAGACACTTCCGTTGAAGGCCAGTCGGTGATGTATTTGTAATTTGTGTGCTAAAAGCGATGATTTTGTTATGGGTTAAATACAAAAAAGGACAGTCTGGTAAAGATCATTTGTACAAAAAGACCGTCATCTATTTTCTGTCACAGTTCGAGATCGTGAAGTATTTTTAATTGCAAAAAAGGACCTAACGGTGTTAAATCTTAACAGAAAAAAGCATGTGCTCAGCACATGACACTCTAATTTTCCAGAAATACCCAAACTGCCCTCAAACCTTAAAATATTGAAATCCCAAACCTCAAACCTTCAAACCTTCAACCCTTCAACCTCTAACACTCTACCTTCAACCCCAAATACAATTTTTATAATTTTTCTCTATTTTATAAATTAGTTTCAATTCAACTAACATTTTTTAGGGAAAATTATTTTTATAATTCGGAGGAATAATATTTTAATTTTTATATATTTTTAAAAATTCAAGAATCTAAATATCTATTTCTAAAATAATTTTCAGATTTTTTGCATTTATTTTCAAATTTTAAGAATTTATTGAA
>JAYMSW010002296.1:0-14177 GCA_036897725.1 Erodium texanum | reverse complement strand
GTATTTGTTTAATCTAAAAGGAAAAGTGGTACCCAAAATATATTTGAACGAATCTTATTACACATCAATTATTTGCATTCCAATTGAAATGAAAAAAAGTTTTTCCATTTCAGTCTGTAGTAACTTGCAAAATACATAAAGCAAAGACCAACATAATGGGAAAATTGTGGTTTTCGCAAGATATCCGAAATTTACAATAACATGGAATCTGGTGTTCCTTATATAGAAGGGAACTACTGTAACTAGAGTGTAAACGTGCCGAATTGAGCTTGCTATTGTCAAGGCTTGGCTTGAACGAGCTTTATGTAGTTGAGCTCAAGTTCGGCTCGAAAATAAATGTTGCAGCTTGAAATTTAGCTTGACTCAACCCGATTCTTCAATTTTTACTATAAATATTAAATAAAAAATTGTTTTAATTATATACAAAAAGTATATATAATTAAATAAATGTTAAGAGATTCGGCTCGACTCGATTCATTTAACTTTCACTAAACATATTAATTAAAATTTAATTTAATAGTATTAAATAAAAATATACAATTAAATGCTAAACAAACCGATTCACGATCCTAACGAGCTGTAAAGGCTTGGGTTCGAGTTCGGCTCGAGCTTGATTTTAACAAGCTTAAACCAAATATTTAACAAATTGAGTTTAAACGGTTTGGTAAATATTCGATTCGTTTACTCTCCTAAGTGTAAGTCATAGAAGTACCACACTCTTATTTGTAAAGTCCACGTTAGTTTTACATCTCTTATTTCTTGTCTCGCAGAAAGAAAACACAAATTGAAAATTGCAACACATGCAATATGAAACAAAAGCATAAAGATAAATTTGAAACCGATCAGTAGAACTGTTTTTCCAATCGGTCAAGCACTTGAACTTGAGTTCATGAGATCAGGGTTCGAGTCCCACCAGTGATATCTGTATACATAATTATGTCTTGGGTTATCCCATGATGTGTTATTATGATTGTTAGTGTCAAAATCTGTTAGTATCTTCCCGAAGTATGATCTTGTATGTATCTTATAATTATATAATTTCGATGATATAATATACAGAACTCTTATATTATGTTATGTTATGTTATGTTAGTCAAAGAAATGGTCACTTCTTAACTAATTGCGTCGACAAAATCTGGCAGTGAATGCTTCATGTTACCTCTTAACTAGATTATGTTATATTATCCTAGACCAGAGTGGAAATAAGAAACTAGATTATACTGAAACAGTTCCACACATGGATTAACATGTTACCTCTTAACTAATTCATGTTTGACGTCTTCTTCAGCTACTTTCCTCAATGGCTGCATCAAATTCAATGAAAGGTCAATACACATCAATCTTGGTAAGCATGTCTTACATTAATCAACAAGCCTCGAGTAATGTAATTGCATATCATTTAGACACGTGACTCTAACTACTGAAATGAAGCATAAACTTGGATCAAATTATAACACAATTGTATATTATTGAAAAATGTCCCAGTATGGACTAATATATTACCTCTTTAACTAATCAAATTAGAACACAATTGTATATTGAAACATGTCCCAATATGGATTAATATATTACCTCTTCAACTAATCCCTTGTTGTCTTCTTCTTCAGATGTGTCTGCCTCAGCCACCACTTCAAATTCAAATAAAGGTCATATACACATCGAAGCATGCTCTGTACATCCTACACAAACTGTCTTGCTATAATCTACAAGCCTTGTGGTAGGAGTTTTCATGCTTCATGTCAACATTAGTACCAACAACATCCTTAATTTGAACATAAATGTTAGCAACATGGCAAATTATACATGAATTTTATCACCACTCAATATAGTGAGTCATTTACAAGGCACACGGACGATCAATATAACACGATGATCAATCACACACTTGGATTCTCGACTTCAAAATCGAAATACATACACAGAGAAAGTTCTACACGAATAAAGAAAGAAACAAGAACAAACCTCACATGCTACAGAGGCAGGTTATTACAGATTGATGACATGGAACTAGCTAGGAAATGGGATGAAAGTAAGAGAGGAGAGTAAACACGGTCTGAAGAACGGTTAGGTAGAGTGCAAAGACGGTGATAATGTAAACTATACCTTCTCGAGAATTAACAAGGCGCTTGCAGCTTGCCTTGAACTGTGGCCATGACCTATGGTGGTCACCGTAAATCTGTGCATTCAATCGAGCAAAGCAGCCCTCGTTCATATCGAATTTAATGTTGGCAGTGAGGTTATTGAGCAATTTGCTGACTTCCTCGTTGCTGTTCATGAAATGGTTGATGACTCCAGCCAGGCGCAGCACCTCAACATCCTCTGCCGAGTTGACCAAAGCATCAATAAAAGTCACATAGGATGTGAAAATAGCTGGAATACTCATGTTGCATTGCTCGTATGCAACGAGGTTTCTCATCAAGATTTGAGTGTTATGGTCTACGACCAGTGTTGGGATTTCCAGTTTGCCATTGTTGTAGCTGATGTCTAGCAGGTTCCACCAGGTTTTGGCTGGTTTCTTCTTGACCACCTCGATTCCAGATAGGCAAAGATCGGTCACTGATGGAAATGAATTGCAATTTTCTTTATCAGTAGGAATGCTAGGGACATTCTCCTTGGGGGCAATCGCCGGATTGAGAATCTCCTCATCTATCTCTTCAATCTCCAACGTGTCGAGTCCAAGACACAAAAGAGCTAGGAATTTTCCAGCAAGCTCACTCAGTGATGGCTCATGTGGAATCTTTGTCAATTTATACAGCCTCTCCAGTACTAAATACGGTATCTGGTTTTCAAGCTTCACAATGTCCAGCGCCAGTGCAGGCAGCATCCATCGCCCTGTGAAGAAGGGATCATCCTAGGATAGGTCGATGAAAACAAAGAAGCAGTTAAGTCCTTTAAATCAAAGATATAGCGAGGAACTGTCAAGTCCCACATCAAAAAGACGGGGATCTTCACTTATAAGTACCTTGTGGTATCTACTAGTTTGAACTTTTAGGCAGATCGGATCTAAACCTCCCTGTGCCATCCAGTTATCAGGTTAGAGGTCAAAATCCACATGCAGCCTTGGCTTGCACATGCTAAGGGCTCCACCTATCAGTTCCACCTTTTAGATGAGTTGGATTTTAACATGGTATGGCTTGTTTCAATTCGTGAACCTCTTAATAGCATCCAGTTAACGGGTTAGAGGCCCAAAGTCCACGTGCAAGTCTAATCTGCACGTGAGGGGATGTCAAGGTCGCACATCGAAAAGATGAGGATCTGTTTGCTACTTGATAGGCCATCTTCACCCTATCAATTCAAGTTTTTAAGTATTTGACATAAAGGGGTGTCAAAGTCACACATCAGAAAGATATAGACTACTTTATATTGGGTGGATAGGCTAATATAATTCATACGGAATATCTCAAGGATGAAACATTCATGGACAACCATCATTTTGACAAAATCATCATCATCTTGATGAATTGCTTTGGAGTAGGACCTTCTTATCACCTCTACCATTTCCATCATGGCATCGGTAAGTCTTGCCAGTAACTCATCGGGGTCAGCATTCATTTCACAATGACGAGACATCATGGATATGAAAACCCGGTCTTTGTGATCTTTCATGGCTGGAAACTTATCATTATCATGAAAGGGGCCGATGGACACAAGAACAGGGTCAAATATAGGATCATCTCCACCAACCGATCTCATGTTCTCTGGGGCAGTAAACAAAACCGGGAACGCGCTCCAAGAATTGTCCCTGAACGTCTTGTCATGCTTGATCTTGTCCATGAGCTCATCTGCCCATCTTGGTTTATATCTTGGTCCATGATGTCGGGAGGATTGACCAGGATGTTCTTCATCTTATAATCAATAAAATCGACATTAGTTGACTCTTACTAATATTTAATACAATGAAATTGCAGTATTAAAAAAAAACGATATTAGCTTCAGAATTCTTCTTTCTTATCTCTACATTCACTAGAGAAAAGCAAGACTATCATGCAGTGTTCTAAAACCCCGAGTACTCCCAAATATGCCTAGAATACTTGCCTAATTTTGACGGATCCCGAGTTTCAGAACACTGCTATCATGTGATAGAAATTGAAATTGAAGTGACGAGTCTTACCAGGTTCGACAATGGCTGATGGCTATGCTTCCATTCTGGAGGATTCCCACTTTACCCTTCCATTTTGGATAGCTCCTCTTTTATAGTCAATGCTTGCATTTCCTTCCCAGAAAGGAGCAATCATAGTCCCATGCATCCAAGTTGTCTTTTTTCTATCATAATGCGCCCAAGTTGTCGTATTTTATTCTAATGTGCTCAAGTTGTTGCTATTTCCTAGGTTTCTGTCAGTAAACCTGCCAAACCAAATGTGTTATTTAATCAGCAGCTCTTCACCATGTTTTCATAAAATAAAATATATAAAAAATACTTTTTGGGTTGTTGAAGCAGAGGAAATAATATATAAATCAGTGGATAACTTTCATCATTCTGAACATGGACCAAGGATAACATAAGAGCCTGACCCAAGGCACAAAAAAATAACCAGTTCTTATATCGTATTTTTAAGTCTGATCTTACTATAACAAAAAAACTCAACTCACAGGTAATCGTATAAGATGTTTGCTAAGTGATAATAAGATCCGTGTCTTTCAAACGTGAGACTCTTTCATAAGCTTACAAGGGCCAATTTAGAAACAAAATAATGGAACTTGAAGATATGTTGTATTGGAACATTTTCAAACATGGACTAAAGTAGTACCTTGTAACTAATTTCTGGTTGCCGTCTTCTTCTTCTTCAGCTGCTTCCCTCAACCACTGTACATCCAATTAACGGTCTTACTATAATCTAAAAGCCTCGAGTAAGATCTAACCAGGGGCTCTGGTGTAGGATTGGATATTACAGTATTAATAACATCCTTAATTTGAATATAAATTCACTAGCAACATGACAAATAATATGCAAATTATAAATTCAATCCCTCATCTCCCAAATTTTTAACTCCGATCATGCAGTAAAAATCAGGCGCATTTGCGCTATGAATTAAATTTCCACACTCCTCTAGCTACAGAATATTAAGATAGAGTCTAAGTCATTCAAGACCTGGTCCGGACATAAGACAGCACCGTGAATACAGTTTGAAGCAATGCAAGGTAGAGTGCAAAAACTGTGATCACACAAGTCAGGCCTTCGCGCGAGGCAACAAGCCTTCTCACCCGCACCTTCCACCTGGTCCACGGCCTATCCCAATGTTTCTCAATCTCAGCGGCTACACAGAAAAGATAACTCTTACTTGTATCGAAATAATCAATCCCGGAAGCCAGATTATTATACAACTCAATGACCTCCGCGTCAGTGCCCAAGAAATGGTCAAGAACTCCCGCTATGCGCAGAGCCTCGATATCCTTTTTTGAGTTAATGATTCCATCGAGAAACATTGCGTAAGAGGTGTAGTATGGCAGTACCCGTGGATTGCATTGCTCGTAAGCAATTAGGTTTCCCAAGAGAATGTTGGTGTTCTTGGTCACGACGAAAGGAGGGATCATGAGCTTGCCTCTGCTGTACTTGATGTCCAAGGGATTACCCTCACCTTTTGCAACTTTGATACCCGAAAGCAAGAGATCGCTGACGCAGGGAAGTGCTGGCGGGACGACTGACCTTCAAGATAAAATGTGAATGAGAAACAAACAACAGAGCAAAAAGAAACAAAGAGTCTTTTGGGAAGTCTCAAAAATACAAGAGAAAATAGTGCTGAAACCGACCCAAATAAAGATTCAACTTATCCAACTGGTCAAGCAGTTGAAGTTGAATTTTGAGACATCCCCAGTAGTAGTGGTAACTCACCTCTTATTTCTTTTCACAATTTCTGTTAAACTTCTATCTATTCAGCCTCCCTTACTTCTACATAAGCAAGGACTCGAGCCCAAAAAGCTTGGATACACATAATTTAGTCAATAAAAAAAAACATTTTTATGCGTGATAGGATCACATTTATTTTATCGGCAATAAAGCCATAAATTCTAACATAGAAACCTAACCTAAGCTAATGAAGAAGTTAACTCCTACCCGAACCCCAAGCAGATTACCCACTAGGATTCGGTCTCCTGACCGCGGGGAGGCGAATGACTTATTTGACAACTAAGCCAACCCCAATGGGCAGGACTCTAACATCTGATAGTGTATTAGAACCCAACTCACCTAAACACTCAAGTACATAGATGAGAAGCTTATCAAGTAGATCTACATCTTCTCCATATGTGAGATTCTAATATACAGTACATACCTTCCTTGCATACCATAAGATTAGTCATGAAAATGGAGTTGGAGCTTTGGTCACAGGGCATGAACATGTAGTGGAACAGAGAGAGCAGGTGGTCCGGTTTGAACTCTCTGAGCTCCCGGAAGAATGGCACCATCCCCTTGTTGTGCATTTTGGACCGGCAAAAACGATACAGAAACTTCTGGGCAAGAAACGTCAGGCAAGGTTCGTCCTTGCCTGATTTGGTCAGCAAGTAGAGCTCTTCCAGCACAAAATATGGTAGCTGGTTTTCCAGCTTCACTAAATCGAACGCAAGCGCAGATCGCATCCACTGTGTGCTTAACAAAGGATCTTCGTCCTGCAATGATAACTGTTCCAAGAGATCAGTATTTCATATATGGGGCAGGGCGGAGTCAGGAATATAATTTAAGGTATGCCATTAATAGTTGGATTGTTGTTGAAAGTGTTGAAGGTGTTTGGAGCTAAACAGAACGTTTTAAAATACAAAAAAGAGGTCAAACATGAAATAGAGTTTCAAATGACCATAACTTTTTCATAAGAACTTCGATTTATGCCCGTAAGATATCAAATCGAAGGTAACTGAGAGTTCTACGACATTATGAAACTTTCGGGAATAGGGTATACCGTGGCATACCCTATAACCCTCTGAATCTGCCCGGGTCAGACTACAGCCAAAAGATCAATCTCGTTAGTTGAGTGTCTTAAAATGAAATCAAAATGATTGCATACCACGAAATTCTCAAGGCGAAGGCTGATACGAAACAGCTCGAGAATGAAACAGCCATCAAGAATCATCATGCTCACAAACTCATCACCGGACATAACATCCTCCTCAAATGCCTCGGAGTAGCAGTCTCTGGTTCTTGCCTCCAAGGTTTTCATGGCCTCCGCGAGACGCCCCAAGAATGCTGATCTCTGGCTTGTGGGACAAAGATGATTGACCCTGGCAATCAGCAGCCGGCGTTTGTGCTCCTCCATGGATTGAACTGATGGGTTGTGACGATGGAGACAAGCTCGGGCACATATATTGGGACAGAACGATCTTTGTGATGCACAACTCGTAGCATGCTTCTTGGAGCTCTGGAGATGGAGGCCCATGCTCTGCGAGGCTTGTTGGATCTGATTTCTTCTTCTTCTGCTGCCATGGCTTCCCTGAGGAGCTCTGTCACCCACAGAGGCGTTGACTTTGGTTCTTGATTTGTTGGTTCATCAGAATCAAACTCCATGCTTTCCGAGCAATCTGGACCTGTCTCTATTATACAGAAACGTATCAGTAATTGAAGACAAATGGAAGATGAAGTTGACCCAATTATACAATATATATAAACTCCATGTTGACCACAACTCATAACTACTGAGAGCTGTTGTTTAGTAAACCAAAACCCTTATTTTATTAATTTATTGAAAGAGTCTAAATAAAGAGTACAGTTGAAAACCCAATCCATTATGTTTCAAGCTAAAAAGTTTCTAAATTTCAACTTCTGGAAGTTGGTATTTCTCGGGTGGATGAAGGAAGCCCTTTTTGCCAACCCCGATGACACAGCCTGAAAAGAGGAAATATTCGATCCTCGAGGTAGTGTATCCGATATCACGTTTATTTACTCATTCATCTTCGTCCTCTTCTTCGGATGCTTCCCTCAACCACTGCATCAAATTCAAAGCAACATCAATGGTGAGATGAGAATGATCTATACATCCTATATAATATCTTACTGATCTAAGAACAACCTCTCAGCATTTGATTTGGGTAGCTAGAATCTATATAATGGGGTAGCTTTCTCTGCTAGGAAATTGACAAGGAAATGGATTTGAAGATCTATTCTAAAGAACACAACCGTTCAGGAGGGGTAGTGGATTAATCAGTAAGTTGGTTCGGGAAGTGTAGAGGACATTATACTCTTGACACAAAACTAGTTAATCTGAAACGATGAAGAACAATTCTTACTTGAATGAGTTTTTCGGACTGTTTAACAAAAACCCTGTCCGATTCATCTGCCCCTTCTTTTTCATCAGCCCACTTCAATATGGCTTCTTCTTGTAGTATATCCTTGTCATACAAGATATGCAAAATCTGTACAAGAGTATATAGGAGCAAACACATGGATCAGTTGCTAAGGGAAAGAATAGATATAAACTTGTCCACAGTAACTTCAAACCGAAATGAAGCATTGATGTTGTCAACCCATCCTAGCTCAAAAACAGAGTCTTAATGACTACACGAGAAGAAACTGGTAAACCATGAAACGGGGTTCAAAACATGACTATTCAGACACAGGTACGTACCTGTGCAAATAATGGAGAGAATTCCCTAGCAGATTCTAGACACATTTCTTCAAATTTCAGTATCACTTCTATCTGTAAGGGATTTATGAAAAACACATTAGATATAAATCAACTACGAAATAATAAAGATTAAGTCTAGTTTTAGAACAGCAGATTTCAACAAGAGTCTCTTAACAAGAAAGGCTTTTGTAGAGGCCTAATTTACAGTATTAAATGAAAGATGTAAAAGGTGGATCAAAAGAAACAGCAAGATGACAACTCAAGGAGAACACTGAAGACAAACCTCCTCATCAATGTCATGAAGGTAAGACTTCAGAAGTTTTTTCCATTTTGTAATTACATTTAGAACATTTTTACGCAATTCCCCTGACAGATAATAGTCAATAAGCATTGGTAAATTGAAACGGCAAGTAGTGAACAAACCATGACAAATGGAACAATACATAAAATTTAGAAAGAAGGAAGGTTTATGACAAAAATAGTAAATTGCAAATAACTTACCAGCTGAAGTATGTGGAGTTTCTAATGCCAATTTCATCATCGAATAGAATAAAGCTCCAGCACAGTCAGAAGATGTCAAGTTGAATGATAAGCTGATCCATGGAACGAGAAAGAAAATGAGAAGTTAATATCTCTGTAAACAGAGCACTGAATACAATAGTGGTTCACTATTCTGACAAATGGATATTGTTTAAAAACCAATTTTTTTTTAATGTTTCACAGATGGAAGATGAAACTGAATGGATGACAAGGCATAAGAGAGAAACATAATACCGCAAGGAGTTCACTTCCAATATCACAAGATGAGTTTCAACATTTTCACGAACAGCCCTTATAAAAGTTGCTTCGACCTGCAAGCAACGAAAAACTCCTTAAGACACCAGTGAAAAGAATTTGTGCATGGATTACCATTCAAGTTGCTATTTTACAAACCTCCTTATCAAAATTATCAGAGCCATCTTTGGATTCTCCATTGTCATCGTCTTCAGAATCGTTGCTGTTACAGTCAGGTTTGGCATCCCCTGACGGTGAGAGAGAATTGGGATCATGGGCTAAGAGTGCCAGGTCGTCATCTGTAGCTAGCATGGCCTCAGCAAGCTTATCAGCAGGAATGGGGGCAACTGAATGCCTCCATTCTTCTTCATGGCCCCCATCACAGATTGACCAAACATAACCAGCCCCACCAATGCCAACCTGATAAAGATGATGATATTAATAATATATACACCTAGCAGATCAAAAGATGAAACATGTTCCTCTCATGGGTTCTCCCTATCAGATACGCTAATACCACAAGTATAATCTGCACAAAAGTGTTAGACTAAACTCAAGCCTATCTCACACAACATGGTTAGGTGATGCAGATCAGAAAATACAAAGAGTGAACTCATTATTACTAAACCTCAGATGCAGCCCAATGTTGTGTTTGAGATAAGTCAGATGACATCCCCCCATTTAGCTTATTCATAGTTGTTTCGGCACTTGCTGCATATCAACAACTTAGAATAAGCAGATGTGGCAAAAGAGATTATAACTTTTATGATAAATAGAAGTTCAAAATTTAACAAGAGATCGATTGCATCTATGTATACTTGAGAGAGATCACATGCAAGTGGATAGGAGTGCTAACGCCAAAACAGTTGGCATTTATACATGCTAAATGACAACTATGTACCCCATGCGAACTTGATCAGAGCAAAGAATTTCAAATATTCTTCTAGTTCAGTATTAAGCAAAACAATGACCTCAAGTTCTATCTTCATTCATTATCTTGCATAACCAGTCCTAAAAATATAAGTGGTTTTAGTTTAACCTGAATAAAGCTAGGAAGAAGATCCAGAGACCTAGATACACTCAGACCAGTTCATGATATCTTTCTCTTCAAAAGAAGCATCAGTGTTGGTAATTAAAATGAAATTATGGAAGTTCATAATTCAACTCAGTAAGAGTGTGGCCAAAAAATGCAGAGCATGAAACAAGGACAAGGATGTTCTTTTAGTGCATGTATATATGAGCGGCCCAGCAAAATACCCTGTTCAGGTGTACGATCACATGAAGGTGCAAAACTTACATAAAATGTCAATAGTGCTCCCACTACTGTCAGCATACTCCAATTCCTCATCACTATCTTCCTGAGTTGGCTGTTGGAGAAGAGATACCTTTGAGTAAGCAGGAACCATAAATTTTTGTCCAATTACAACCTGGACGCAAAATATAATTAATATCAACGTTCACGGTTTGAGTAAGAAGAAACTATAAATGGGGAGCTATACTATTTAAAAAAAGAGGCAAAGCAGGTACATAGTGAGACATACCTTGTAAGACAGAACGGCACCAGATCCAACAACTGCTCCTGACTTCAGTACGACACCATCACAAACTATAGCATGTTGTAGCTTACAGCCATCTTCAACAGTGACATTGTTCCATACATAAGAGCCTTCTATTACAACATTCGACCCAATAGTACATCCTTTTCCAATAACTGAATTTGAAATTTTAGTACAGTTCCCAATTCTGGTACCGTTTCCAATTACAGCAAAAGGACCTATCTCCGCTGAACGTGATTGTTCTATATCTGCAGAAAACCATGTTCACGGAACAGTCATCTTATATAACAAAACAAGCTGAATAAAAGTCAGCAGAGCATATAATAGGACTTATGCCAGCTAGCTTGACATGGGACAGATATACCAAAATTGCTTTAATTAATTATACCTGATGCACGATATATCCCCCGCCTTTCGAGCTTAGTTGCACAATTACCGGAAAACATTATATCTGGAACAAATGGATACGTCCATCTCTGAATTATGTCTTTACTGATAGTGTCATAGCTCCGGAAGTTATCAATCCTTGCGGCATAACTTGAGTGAATTTCATGAGTGTATATCTTGTAACCCATAATCTGAAAGACATGACTTTCATAACATTATGCCAGAGATTACACAGAACATATATATTTTGTGGAAGATTTGAAAAGGCAAGAATAGAAAAATTATACATAATAATCTGCTAGTAAGATAACATAATCTTTTTGGTAAGGGTAAGGGTAAGGGTAAGGGAAAATTACTACATTAGGGACCTAATTTACATTCCTCTCAATGATGAACATTAAGATGAGGACAGGTGTCATGTTACATCTTTTCAATTGCCTTCTTTATTGTCTACCTTTTCCCGCTTTAGCTCTTCAATTCTTCTATACAACTTACAAAATGTCCAACAAAAGTTGGTATTTCAGTCTACAGTCTATACAAATAGAATGTATACTCATTCACTTATATTAACTATAAATACAATGTCTACTCATGCACTTACACGTAACATATATTTCTTCAGTTTATTTTTAATATGCAGAACTTACATCATCAACAAGCAACCCCTTGACAAAATGGCGGCGTAGATGTTGGTAGTCAAAATTATCCGTGAAAAGACTGAGCACTTCTGGAGAGCAAATGTCAATATAGCAATCCTGTAAATAAACATATCTTAGTAGAGGTATAAAAATACCATCCTAATCCATCAAATAAAAAAAAGGATAGGAAATGTAGGGTTCAAAGACGGTAATAAATTTATACAACCAAATCAAATAAATATACCAGTTTATCAGGACATAAATTCACAAGCAAAAGAGTAAAAAAAAAAGACAACAAAGTGTGGAATATAGCTCAAAGAATCAAGGAACATAACAAAGCAACAAACCTGCTTGTCATTGTGTAGTGTTAGAGAAGGATTATCTGCTAGCAGCGTCTTGTCAAGTAATACAGCTCCTTTTGAATAGTCTGTCTTTTCTTCATAATAGAGCAGCTGCTTTGTAGTGGGATCTATTGCCATAAACAGCTCATCAGTACCAAGCCGAGATTGATTAATATTCACTAAAGGCTTTGACTTTTTAACAACCATGGTCATCACAGCATTAGAATCTCTTTTCTTTCTCTCCTTGTGTTCTTGAAGCACTGATGTAAGTGACATGTTGCTTACTGTATCCCCAGAAATAAGAACAAAATCTCCATGTATCTTCAAAAGACAAAACCAGAAACATCAGACTTGCAAAAACAGAACGTGTTATGAGTTCTAAACACGTGGATATTCAAGATGTACTTTATCAGTGATACAGTAATGCTCTCACAGTATCTAATGAGTCTCCATAGATTCTAAGAAATATCTGTTTTGTTCTAAACCATAAGTAACACATTCTATTCCTACCTCATGGTTCACACCTATACCGTGTTCCCTAGACCAAAATAACGATTCTACTCACAAGCAGATACATATGGAAATAATATCAAATTCTAAAAGGTCAAGAAATTATTGAGTGAGGTGCTTACATGGTGTTGTGAATGTTTGCATAACGTTCCTCAGAAACAAAACCTGGACATTTGTGAATAGTCCAAAACCCTACATATGATTACTCAATTCCATTCCCTCCAGATTTTTTCATTTTTTGTCCTAATAGAGTTTTAACAGCGAGTATATACTAATTTCATTTCCATGAGAATATCCCACCGAAAACTTTAATCTCTAATTTAATCAAGATAATAACAAATGCAGTTTGAGAAGTAAGCATACCACATTGCGCTCGTAAATGAAACGCAACGCATCTCCAGCACTGACAGAATTGTGCAACTCAATTGTCGTGACCAAGAAGTTCTGCCGAGAAAATTGGTTACTCTCCAAATGACTGATCACTTGCTTGGAGTGAGCACAGCAAAACACGAAAACCTCCTCCACACCAGCGGATTCGAGCCATGCCAACGTGTAGTTTATCATCGGAATATTAGCCAATGGTAACAACACCTTCATCAACATGACAATTGGCATAAGTGCTAAAACCCCAAAAATGGTATCAAATTATATACATAAATCTCTCAATCCAAACATGATTTACATATAAAATTTACTCATACATCAACAAACAAGTCTTAACATCTTCCTCATTGTTAGCAAATAACATACTAAACCAAGATCAAGCAATCTACAATTAAATTCAACATATGTAACAACTACACACAGATTCAGAGCTTGAAATGCGAGTGCCTATCAAGCCAAGGAACAGAGAAGCTACCTTGGGACGTTCGAGGGTGATGGGGCGAAACTTGGTGGTGAAGCTATCGGCCAAGAGGATGGCCTGCAATGGGACATGAGCCAGTGCGTCGGGTTCCTCTGAAACCCTAGCAGCTCCTTTCTTCGGTGCACCCATTTTAGCTCTCTGTCTTCTTTCTTCTCTCAAACACCTAGCTCGAGCTCGGCGATGCTAATTCTGTACGGTAAATCAATAAGCTCCGGCACCGAACCAGACGGCGTCGCTGTAGTGGAGATATGGTGTTCGACGAAATGCCACTGTCAGTCAGAAACCGCCGGCGATTTATGGCGCGAGAAAGCAGTGGTGGTGGTGGCGTTTCTGCGGGAGAGGGTTTGGGGGTTTTGGTTTGGGCTGTTTGGGTCCGATTCCGATCACATGGACTCAACTTGGACTACTTGTTCTCTTTTCTCCGGACCTGAAGCCCATTCAAATTTGGGCCACGGGCCTAGTAAGTAACTTCTTGGGCTTATTTGAGAGAGCTAAGAGTTCAAATTTAAATGGTTATATATTTTTTCTTTTGAAATTTTGTCACGTGTAGTAAGAG
>JAYMSW010002295.1:0-14178 GCA_036897725.1 Erodium texanum | reverse complement strand
TTGGTGCCCTTATCTTCAAACAGTTGCAGGTTGTGACTTGAACAAATTGACACAAAGTGCAACAAAATACAAGTTCAAGGTCACAACCTGCAATGGTTTGAAGATAAGGGGACCAACCTGCAAAAAGTCGATAGAACATGGTGCTTTTTTGCAATTATCCCTATAATGAATAAAATAAATAAGCAACGGTATGTCATAGTATGCCAAATGAACGTGTTTTTCTATCTCATTTTCCATGGAAAAAACTTCACATTGACAAGAACTCTCATGTAGCTAAGAAAAAGTGCAAAGAATTAACACAAACAAGCTTATAATTGAACAAGTCAAAAAAATTACCTCATCGACAAATATAATTACAGGAGCCAATTTGGCGGCGAAAGAGAAAAGGGATTTCGTAAGCTTTTCAGCATCTCCAAACCACTGCAACAAGAACAGGTAACAGAAGTATATAAATTTTGTAAGGCAATGTCATAGAACCACCCATTATAAAAAGTTAAAGGCATATGAAAGGGAAAAGAATAGGAATTTTAATATTCCAAAAATAGAAGTAAGGCCCTGTTATTGAGCATGGGAAATACTTTTTTTTTTGTGAGAAACTGTTAAAGAAGATATATTCAAGAATCAGTATATGGAATTTTGATGAATTTGAAAGAAATTATATTTAGAAGTAATCTCTATGGAACTCGTTATCAACTTTTCATTTTGTATTATGTACTGCCATAGTGTCATTGCTCCATATATATAATGCTCCATGTACAAGGTAGCATGCAACTATATGTCATGATCTATATTTCTAGACACAAGGAATATATGTCATGAAATGGGCAAGAGAACAGAACAATTTTATTTTTCCGGAAAAAAAAGGTATCTTCATCTTGCAAAAAGCAAGATCAAACTTTTCATCGCATGTCATCATAATCAGGCCAAAATAGAGTGTGAGTAAACAAGAAGCATGTGTAACCTATTGGTCATAAGACAGACATTCAAACCAGAGGAAGAAGTATATTTTAGCATACCTTTGATGTAAGATTTGAACCAGTTATGCTAAGAAAGTTAGCCCCTGCTTCTGTTGCAAGTGCCTTGGCGAGAAGAGTCTTCCCAGTTCCAGGAGGCCCAAAAAGCAATATTCCTTTGCAGGGCTGATAAAAACTTCAGTCATATATGGGATATATATAGGAAAAATCTCACTCAGGTACCCGTAAGTATGCACATTTCTCAATCAACTACCCTCAAGTTTAAAAAGTTTTTGACAACCCCCCAAGGTATTTTTGTCATTCCACACCCAAAAGTAGACAGAATTGGGGTAAAATGAGACTATAAAAACTAAAGGGGTTGTCAAAAACTTCTTAAACTTAGGAGTAGTTGATTGAGAATGGTGCATCCTGAAGGGTAGCTAGGTGAGATTATCCAATATATACATATATATATAAAATCTCAATCTCATTAGCATAGGAACAGACACAATAAAATAAAATAAAATACCTGCAACAAGTTTCCACGAGAAAAGAGCTCTGGTCTTCTTATTGGAAGAATGACAAGCTCATTTAATGCCTTCTTCACATCTTCAAGAGCACCAATATCATCAAACTTGACTCCAATTTCACCAGGAGGTACCACTGCTGAAACAAAGTTGGTCTCATACTCATCCTTTGCAAGGTTCTGCAAAAGTTTACATATATCTTAAGATTGAAAATCAGATGCAAAGTTTTGAAGTACTACAAAATTAAGATGCAGACACCTTCAGATTTTGTGTGGGCTTTACAGATATCGTTTCTTGCTCCTTCAACCTCAGGATTGAAATTTCAAGACTTCACAGGAGAGACGATAGTATTCAATTCAACATTTAAAAAAAAAACCTTGACTAATATATATTCAAAGTAGATTAGAATATTATACCTTTCACGAGGGAGATGCAATTTATCCCCTTTTACATGAGGGGCCAAGCACGACGATAAATAATTATTTTTAGCCCAGCCAACAACTTGCTCAGCTTCTGGAGACATAATGCAAAAGATGATTCGGATACGAAATGATGCATACTTAACAAAAAAAAAAAGGATTTGAAATGAAATGGACTGAAGCCATCAATTATGCACTTGAAGTTTCAGTGTTATCATTAATGATATTATTATTCGTCCATTAAAAAGAAATGAAAAGACTATTCATTTTTTTGTTTCTTACTCCTCTTTGTCAATATCACACCATCTGTGTTAACATTCAAAAGGTCTGTACAGGAAAACCCATTTTCTTCAAGAATCTGCAACAAAATTGAATCATAGTGAATCTCGTATATAAAGATGACCGAGCAAGAAGGGAGCTCCGGAGACGTACAGCAATACCTCATGCAATTCATTTAGATTGCTACGTGATATCACATTTCTCCTATCTTCTTCAACTTGCTTATTGAACATTATAAGATGATCCTCCTCCTGCAAACGGTAGAGGAAGACAAAGAAATATGTTGGAGAAAAGGAAAAAAACTACACTATCCAGCAGTCAGAGAAAAGGTAACTGTTAAAAAAATCAGCCGTCACTAGTTATGAGCTAATGTTAGATAATTAAGGTGCAATTCTAAGCGTATATGCATATAGCATACTGTAGAAAACAAGTGAAAAATATAATTTACCTTAGGGGGGTTTAAGCAGAAAACATTGGTGAAGAGATCATAAATTTTATCATCATCAGATCTCTTTGTTGGTTTAAGTCCTTGCGCAAGTTGTCTCAATGAAAGAGGCTGGAAAAGAAAGAGGAAGAAAAAGATATTAGATGACATTGTCAGAAATAACTTAGTAAGCAGTTAAGTATGATAAAAGGGGAAGCAACAAGCCACACAATAACAAATAAAGTAACTTGTGATCATCGGGAAAAGCAAGTAGCATAAAAAGAAATACTTCTGAAATTCAAACTGCATAAACATGATCCCAATATGATGAATTTGAAATTATGACACTAATCAAAATGGAAAGTTTGATATCCTCAACACCCCTATTACTGAAGTGTCCAAAAATAACACTATTCATATTTGCTAACACACATTCCAAAAGTATATACTATATCAGCTTTAAAAATGCATTTTTACGCAATAAAGTAATATAAACCATTCAATGAACACAATAAATGGAGTTAATCATGCCATGCCAGTAACACATCAATTGCATAAGATGTTAAATAGATTAGAAAGTATTACCAACTTAGCAAGACGGCCAAAATTTGGGAGTATCATTGTCTGTTGAGTACAAGTTACATAAGAATGTTAAGGCAATGTAAGATCAGATAAAAAAACTTTAAAGAAAATAAGAATCAAAAAAGTTATTATGTGTGTGGAACATGATATCAATTCTTTTATCTTACAAATTTATCTTTATCCTTCGAGCCTGTTTCACTTTTATTCTGCCCACATATCAGAACAACAGGACCAGATAATTGCTCAAACATTTTCTTCAACTTATGTACAAACTCCTTACAGCTTGACTTGGGAACAGCCCTAGAGAGCCATTGTGAGGAATCAGGGAAATAGACAATAAGAGGTTGCAAGGAACGCAAAACCTGACAATAAAGTGAAAGAACTACAATATTAAAGTGTAATATCTCAGTTGCACATAGGCGCACGCATGCGAAATTGGTGTGAAAAAGAAAAGGGCAATGAATAAAAAAAATGTAAACTCCAACATCATACAAAAAAACAATATCAGCATTATCATACCTCATTTAAAGCCTCAACAGCAATATAGCAATCTTCTATCTGAGTATCAGGATCATATTCAACTTCCTTAGCTGTGAGCAATGGAAAAAATGTTTAGCTGTTTTTAAGCAACAAATAGCCCATGTTAGAAGAAGAAGATAAAATGTAGAAAATCGGATTCGGGTTATTCTCTTGCTACATGCATGAGGGTAATAAACTAATTAGTATGTCAATGTATGCAATGTCTTCTTGTGCCCTTATACTACATCCGACAATACAGTTGATGGTCCACTCAGCTTCTCAAGTTGTTCAGAATGCTTAAACCGTCATATATGGAGATATATATTGGCTACAACCAGGAAGGCTTCACTTTAAGCCTCAAAAAACGGAAGAAGATAAAACATGAATAATCCTCACTGAAGTGGAAAATGTACCATTTACCCAATAAGCTGGTGGTTCTGACTCTCCACCATCTTTATTTTCACTAATATCCAGAATGACAGCAACTCAATCCCCATCCACCTCATATACCTCCCCAAGTTGACCATTTGGTAAGAGCCTGAAAATATGGTAGCCTTAGATCTTTCTATAGTAATCACCTTAGCAGAAAAGCACAAGCTTTTACTACTGAGAAACTAAACAAGAGAACTCAATGATAAACTAATAAAATAAGTAATGCATACTAGCAAAATGACATGAAATAAGGAATTTAATATGCAATGAAGTGATTGTAGGCAATTCCAAATCTTCAATGTATGAAATATGTGAATAATTGAACCTTAAACTAGAAAATAGAGAAGAAAAAAGGACCATCTTACAACCTGTTATCAGCTTCAACCGTAAAGGATGGCCCAGTATATTTCACCCGATCACCTGGAAAAACATCAAAGAACAAGAACATAACTAATTGGATAATGTTTTTACAACTTAAGCTAAATGGAAGAGGTTATATGGAAAGGAAGAGGATATAGAAAGTAAATAATGTGCATCATATCAATTTATGACTTAAGACGGGAATAGACAAAATTCGAACCATAAAATTCCTAGTAAAGGTGTTTATATTGATTACCTTTCTTTAGCAGCCGTTTAGAATTGTCATAAGGTTCTGCAGCCTCGGATTTTGAAGAACCAAGCTCCCCAGAGACCGTCTATCACAAGTGCAAAATAGCAAAATCAGAAGATATAACATAGTTAACAGTTGGCTACGTTTACCATTAAACATGTTTGATACAGCATCTTCAGTCACAGTTTACACTCAGACCAAAGGACATTCCCAATACAACAGTGTATGACATAATCGTGCTTCAGCTGGTAGACAGAGAAGCATGCATATTTATGGAGTTATAACTCAGAAATACGTGCATATCAAATGCAGCGTGTCTCACTGTACAAGTATACCTTCTCAAACTCCTTAAGGTGAAAGGGGATGAGTTTATCAAGGGCCGCTTCAGCTTCGGCTTCGGCTTCAGCATCACTACAATCAGTTTCTGCCTCGCTGCTACTAATCCATTCTTCCTCATTATTTGCATCATTCTCAGTCTCTACCTCTGATTCTGAAGCACCTTCTTCAGATGCATTATCCTCATCTGATGAGAAATCATCACTGAAATCCTGCACAAAAAGGTATGCAAAACAACCACCATCACATGAACTTGTAGAAGAAGATACATAACCATAGGAAGACATCCCAATTTTTACGTTCTTACATATGGAGCAAGAACCCCACTGTCAAGCACCAGTAAGGGTACTTTTAAGTCTCGGGCAAGTGCGTTAACTAGCCTCTCTCTGTAAAGCTCAGTTCCTGGTATATATAACCAATGTGTAAAATACCCATTTGAAGATCATATTTCCTTTTGAGAAACATACTATCAGTAATATGGTAGACCTCTCAAGTATTCATAACCAACCTGGAACACTTTGTAGAAGTATTCTCCCACTTGAAGATGTCAAACCGGTACCATATGAAGAAGCAAACTTCTGATGTTTCAAATGAGAAGCAACGCACTCAACCAAAAGATTCTTGGTGTTTTCCCTATGACAATAAGTGGAACAAAAACTTCATGACTGCAAGTTCTTGTAATCCAACAATACATGCAATCCAGGGAAATTGCAAAAACTTACCATATACTATGCACGTTTTGCAATTCCTTACCCTCCTTGGAGTACCTTAGCATTTCCTTACCGTGTAGAATTTTTAAATTGCACCGTTTGTTAAATCAGACAGAAATTTTTGAATAATGCAGAAACTAACCTTCAATGAATATAGAAGACCATGTCTTCTTCTCCAAGTGTTGCAGCTGTGGTGAGAGAGCATGCACCGAAATGGTGATGACATGGTCTTCTATATTAATTGAAGGTTAGTTTCGGCATTATTCAAAAAATCGCCTCACATGTATGCACGTGGAGCTTTAAGTGGTGTTTTCCGTCCAATTTAACAAATGGTATTTACATGGTAAGGAAATGCAATGGTACTTCAAGGGTAAGGAATTGCAATACTTGCATACAGCACGGTAAGTTTTTGTAATTATCCCTAGAAATAACAGTATATAAAACTTACTCGATGTAATAAGGAAATGTCTCCCATGAAGGAGTTATTTTCTGCCATGGAACAACCCGTTGTAGATAATCTCTTTTGAATTTTTGCCGTCTGGTCAAAACAGGTGATTCTTTCTTTTTACTTTCATTAGCCAGTTTCTTGTTATGAACCCATTCCTTTTGATCTTGTTCACAAAGGCGAGCATGTGCATCAGAATCACTGCGCTTCACATTTTCGCCAGCCTTCTCTTCACTTGCATTCCTCCCATCGCCTTTTGAACTAAATACACGTAACTGACTCCTCAAAAACGTACTTGACCTACCATGCAACCCAATATAATTATTTGAAGCCGCAACACCACGAGGCGAAGACAGAGTAAAAAGATATTGTCTGACTAAACAACCTCTAGAACAGTGGTTTCCTATTTTAGTTCCACGACTCAGAGGTTTAGGAGCGTGATCTTGGCAAATAGGCCTTATTAAGGACTTTGATGGTTGAAAAACCAAACCCCATTTCTCACTTCTACACTTTATTCTCCTCGCATACATTGCAAGTTATTGTTTCAAATAGCAAATATCTGGGGAACAGCCAAAATGTGTTTCCATTAGATCATAATTACAGATGAGACCATTCACAACATCAATTAACAAAATCAAGGAAACCCATATGAAAAATGAAGGCATGCACATTACAGCCAAATCAAAATCGTCTAATCCACAAAGATGAAATGCATCATGGCATTGGCAGCCCAATTGAAACAAAATTGCAATAAAAAGAAAAACAAAAGTCCTGGAAGCGGATCAAAACCAATTCACAAATTCAAGTTCTACAAAAATGAACAAACAACAAAACACAATATTGCTTTGACTTCCAATTGAACAACTTCAATCAACAATTCAGAACAACATTCATCTCTTTGCAACAAATTATCAGCTTATAATAAATCTTTAACATAATCAAAATGCTCAACAAAAAATTTCCTGGGCAACCTCAAAGTAATTTCCTAGTGAGCTTTATAATAAATATGATTCAATCTTCAGCAGCTTCACCAATTCCTTCCCTCCAAACCAATACCCCATAAGTAAACAACCAATTACACAAGAAAATTGATACACATTTCAAATAAATCAGGAACCGCCAAAACATAACCAACCTTGTTCAACAACGTCGATTTCAAAATTCAAACCCTAGATTGACTCGTGCATAGAACGAAGCTCAAATTATCAGACAGGACCGGAGAATTTTTGTCCTGTGAGAAGAGAATTAACGGTTAAATAGGAGAAAGCGAAATCGGATGCGAGAGAAGCGTGAGAGATAAGAGATGTGGTGGGTTCTTCAGTTGAGCCGGAGCTGGACGATGAAGACGTTGCGGTTATGGATTGGTCGTTGGTGTTTCATCCACCATTTCAGGTTTGGGCCTAGGCCCGTCTTATTGGGCCCAAGAACATCAAATTGGGCCTTCTGTTAAAAAAACATTTTTTTTTCTCAGTGGGATGTTATATATAAATTGCAAGTTCTGATCAACTTAGACCTCTCCGAAACCACCGAAAAGATCGCCGCCGAGTACATATGGTAATATGTTTCTTCTTTTTTCTATTTATTATTTAATAAATATTTGAATAATGATCAGCGTTTAATTTTATTTATCTTTAAGTTTTATGTTGGTTGGATTTGAACATAATCAATATTTGGTTTTATTCGACTTTAACATTTCCGTCGGTCTTATTTGAATATATCAAAGTTTGGTTTTTATTCGACTTAAAGATATTACTGTTAAAACACACAAAATCTTAATAACTTTATCTGAAACTTAAGATTGTGGTTAAATTGGATTTTAGATAATATTTTTTCTTCAATTTTTTCAGGATTGGCGGCGCATCGGGCATGGACTTGAGAAGCAAAGCAAGGGTGTGTTTTATGTTTTGTTAAAATTGTTCGGGCAAATTGGTTTTGTACGTAGATTGTGAATGTTTAGTTTAGTTTTGTTAGTGATGTGTATGTGTGTTTGGTAGACTGCCGGCGCCGGAAAATGAGCCGGCGAAGCTTCCTCGGTGGAGCTACGACGGTTCCAGCACCAAGCAAGCCCCTGGTGACGACAGTGAGGTCATATTGTAGTAAGTGACGTCCTTTTTCAAATCTATTGTGCACTGACTTTTATCTTTTAGATTTCCTAGGCGTGTCCACGTGTGGAGGACACGTGTCTTGCATGCAAAGTGGTGCCATATTATCTGCTTGTCGGCCCCATTTGTTTAGCCTATCTGTACTTAAATGTTACGGGCCCACCTTTGATTATTTCTGTGTCGTGTATGGTTCAAATTACATTAGCTTTAGCTCCTTAAATAAGAATAAGGATATATACGTATCCTCTTTGACCTTTCATTTACAAAAACTCTCTGTGATTGATTTTTTGTGTTAATACTTTACTCTAAATAACTTTAAATTGTAAAAAGTCTCCTTCTCTGTCAATTTGGATGAAAAATGGTTGATTTTTTTTAAAATGACCAAAATACCCCTCTCAACCTAAACTAAACCCTAGGGGTGGCCGGCGGTGAAGGGTTAGGGTCAAATTCTGATGAATTGTGAGGGACATTTTAAACATTTGACACAAAAATTTAACAAAGTTAGTGTTTTGTAACGGAAAATGGGATTTTTAGGGGACTTTTTGCAACGAGAAGGTCATCTCGGGTGAGATATTGGCACAAAAGGGCGATCGTAGGGAGTTCTTGCAAATGAAAGGTCGAAGAGGGTTTGTATTTGTATTTATCCCTATTTAATATATTGACAAAATGGATGATTATTATTTTATTTTTGTTGAAACTGAACGCTTTATTAATGATAGCAATCAGATACAATTATTTGGTGTAAACTAGCGGGAATGTCTCGGTCACACCAAGACCAATCACAGTATGAGTGGGCCTCCCTGGTTAACCAGTGGGTTGCTCTATTCACTGATCAGCGAACAAAAGAAATGGACACTAAGGGGCATTCCCTTATCAGCTGTCTACAATCCTGAACTATTAAACCAATAGGTGACAACAGATCCTCCCCACCATTAATAGTGTGCACTGCTCTCTGGCAATCCGATTCAAGAGCTATGTTGCCCCAACTCTGTTGAAGAGTCCACCTTAATGCCTCTCGAATAGCCAAGAGTTCTGCAGCCTCAGGGTGAATATTATCTCTAGCCACCAAGCATAGGGCATCCACAAGAGATCCATTATCATCCCTACAAATGATACCCGAGCTATACTCCTCAGAGCCTTGAAAAATGGCAGCATCTGTGTTTATTTTAAGTACACCCATTCCCGGTTTGGCCCAATGATCCGAAGCTTGGGCTTGTGTTACTAGACTCTCCTGCTTCCGTGCATCTTGTGCATGTTGCCAGTCGAATAGAGTTAGTGATGCCTTATGTAATATGGTGTCCACTGGCCATTCATGATGGTTCCAACAAAGCTCATTCTCGGCCTTCCATAGTTCCCAACAAAGCACTACTATGCCATTACATTCCTCTTCTGTTCTACTATCCAACAACCTCCACCACCATTCTCGAAGAGTAGAGTAGTCATTTAAGCATTCAGTAATACCTCTTGCAGCCCAACAAGCTCTAGAAACCGGGCACTGAAGGAGTACATGGTAGGTGGATTCATCGTCTCCGCAGCGAGGGCAATGAACCAGAATCGGTACATGCCGAGATCGAAGGGTAGTTAGAGATGGGACACAGTCAGATATAGCTCTCCAGACAAAGTCTTTCACTTTAGGGGGAACATACAATCCCCATAAGCTTTTCCAATACCGGCACTCGGATGTAGGAGACCACCTGTTAAGTCTCACTTGCAATAATCTATAAGCATTACATACCGTATACTTGCCTGTTCTATCCAACCACCAATACCACCCATCTGAGGTCAACCTCCTGCTCAACGGAATAGAAAGAATCAGTTCCTGTTCATGTTCCGGGAAACAAACCTTAAGTTTCGGTCCAATCCATTCCCTATTCACCGAGTCAATAAGGGCACTGACTAGTTCATCTTGTATATCCGGATGTGACGATTGAATCATGGCCTGATCATTTGGCAGCCACGGATCAGCTTGTATTTTTATGCTTCTACCGTCCCCCACCCTTTTTCTAGCCCCTTCTACTATCAAAGACTGAGACTCCAATACACTTCTCCAAATATAGCTGGGGTTCGAGCCAATGGATGCAGTAAGAAAAGTTCCATTCAGGTAATACTTGGCTTTAAATAGTCTCGCCACTAGACTATCTTCTCTTGTTAATAAGTGCCAGCCTTGTTTGCCCAATAACACAACATTAAAGTCCCGAACAAATCTGAACCCTATACCTCCTGCTTGTTTGTGGGGACACATTCTAGACCAATTCATCCATATTATGCCCCGTCCCTAAGTCTTATTATGTCTCCACCAAAATCGAGCCATAATACGTTCAATATCTTCTTTTAAAGACTTTGGGAGTAAATACACACCCATTGCATAATTAGGTAGAGCTTGAATCACAGTCTTCAACAGAATCTCCTTACCAGCTCTGGATAGTACCTTATTATCCCAAGTCCCAATTCTCTTGATGATGCGGTCCTTCATGAAGTTTAAGGCCATTTTTTTTACTTCTTCCAAGCAAGGCCGGCAGCCCCAAATAAAGGGCAGAACCATCTACTGCCTGCATCCCCAGCTGAGTTCTAATGGAAGCTTGAAGCTCCTGACTAGTGTTCAAACTGAAGAAGATAGAAGACTTGCCCAAATTAACCTTCTGGCCCTACAACCTTTCAAAAGTATTAAGTAGCCCTTATACATGATCTGCCTCTTGAGACGAAGCCTTGCAAAATACGTAGCTAACATGTGCAAAGAACATATGCGAAATGATCGGCGCACCTCTCGCCACTTTGCAACTGTGTAAAGTACCCACTTGTTCATGCTTTGTAATCATTCGGGAAAGGCCCTCCGCACACAAAATGAATAGATAAGGTGAAAGTGGATCACCTTGTCTGAGACCTCTAGTTGGTGTGAACGGACCCAATATTTGACCCTCTGACACAACGGAATATCGGATAGTTTCTAAGCTCCGACGAACCAGAAAGACCCAGTGCTCACTAAAACCCATCCTCAGCATCACATCAAAAAGGTACGGCCATTCAATCCTGTCATATGCCTTCAACATGTCCAACTTTAGAGCCATGAAGCCATCTTTTCCTTGCACTTTACGCTTTAGGTAATGGAGAACCTCACCAGCTACCATCACATTATCAGAAATTAGACGACCAGAAATAAAGGCACTTTGAGTTGGTGATATTACTTGACCTAGTAAGCCCTTAACCCGGTTGGCCATCACCTTAGAGATTACACAGAACAGGACGTTACACAAAGAGATCGGTCTAAGGTCATTCATGGTATTCACCACTTTCTTCTTTGGAATAAGTATAACATTGGTGTCATTAATCTTTGCAGGCAGCTGTCCGGAAACAAAAAAGTCTTGTACCATACGTACCACATCCGGACCCACAATATCCCAATGTTTCTGGAAAAAGGCCGGGTTAAGTCCATTTGGCCCTGGGGATTTGTTAGGGGCCATTGATTTAACTGCTTTCCATACCTCATTTGCTCTAATCACCTCACACAACTTATTATTTTGGGCAACCGAGATCGTACTAGAGGTCTCAAATTCAGAGCTCATCCATATGGGATTAGATGTGTTGAACAAGTTACTATAATACTCCAATATGGTTTCTAGTAACCCCTAGTGCCACTCTCGCTAGACCCCATTCTCATCATAAACTCCTGTTAATTTATTAACTCGTCGTCGGGAGCTAGCACGAGCATGGAAGTACATAGTGTTTAGATCCCCCTCCGCAAGCCAGAATTGCTTCGCACGCTGCTTCCAAGCATCATCCCTCTGCTGTAAAGCCTGAGATAGTTTTCTTGATACTACTTTATACTCATGGATCCCACTTTGATCCCTTCGATCACTGAGTTGCTTGGCCTTACTCATCAGCTTTTTAATTTTCTTGTCTAGGCCTCGGAGCACATGAGTACCCCACTGTTGCAGATCCCAACCAACATTAACAACTTTAGAGGCTATGTCTTGATCAGGCATGGCTAACCATCCCCTGTGAACAATATTATGGCATTCCGGTTCCCTGAGCCAAGCGTTCTCGAAGCGGAAAGGTCGATATGTATTATGTTGTAACTGGTTCACATACTCAAGCAAAATAGGACAGTGGTCCAATGACAATGGACCTAAATTGAAGAGTCTCGAGTTGGGAAATACCTGCAACCATTCATTGTTCATTAGAGCTCGATCAAGTCTGATTTCCACCCAAGAGATTGTACCACGTCCCCTCTCCCATGTATAATCTGAGCCTGCCACACCAATATCTATCAAGGAGTAGTCATTTATCGTATCTCTGAAGTCATCTACTAGTTGCTGAGGGTACCGGTTGCCACCCTGCTTCTCAGTATGATTCGTAATACCATTAAAATCCCCAACGATGGTCCATGGTTTTGCAACTCTGTCAGCTAGAGTACGAATCAAGTTCCAAGTTATACCTCTCCTAGCCCGCTCCGGCTCTCCATATATGCCAGTTATACGATAGTTACCCACTTCTGAGTCTTGTATCAACACATCAATGTGATTCGGAGATAGAGTTTGTAAGGTAGCATTAATCGAATCTTTCCACATGAGGGCCAATCCTCCACTACGCCCAATTGGGTCAACAAACAACAAACCGGAAAACCGCATTATATTCTTGAAATAATCAAGTACATTGTGCTTACACTTAGTTTCACTTAAAAACAGTAAATTGGGTCTCTTTTGAGCATTAAACTCGAATAAGAACTGTTGTGTCTGAGGGTTCCCAAGCCCTCGGCAGTTCCAAGCTAACAGACTCATTGATTATGGTGGGTACCATTCAACGGTCCCGCCGGGAAAGCTGGTACAGTTGGGTCATCACCATGTCTCCACTCTCCTCCACGGCATTATTCAGGTCCAGAACCCCTTCTGTTATTATGTCCTCGTCACTATCATCTTGACTGGAAGTATTGTTGGGTGGGTCATGCATTCTTCTCTTCTTGGAGTCCAGAGGCCGAGAGGTATAATTTTTGCTTTGTTGGACCGGTATTGCTATGGCCCCTGCACCAATATGCTCCACGCCATGCCTATGCCCTTTATGTTGATGAAGAGCCATAAAGACACGAAGCACTAAGACTGGGTTGATACGAATGTTCGGCTCCGACCTTGTTTGATGGCTTGCTTGTGGGGATTGGTTGTGTGATCCCTGTACAGTCACAACAACTGCACGGTTAGGTTCAGACCTGTTTTGAGCGTGACTCCACCCTTGCACCTCCATACCAGCTGAGCCATATGTGCCATGCGAAGGTCCAGAGCCAAAGGTACGACCCCTTGATCCATATTAGACACATCACCTGCCTTTTCTTGCCCCTTCCATGTTTTAACCTGTGCTGGAGTTACCAGCCACTTCTTTCCTCATGCATACCTATGGGTGCAAGGTTGCACCCTTAATTCATTCCCATATGGTTTTGGGGTATCCTCCACAGACAAGTCCCCAAGTTGATCGCAATGGGCCTCAACATGCCATATTTTTCCACACACAAAGAAAAATGTGGGAATGCGCTCATACCTGAACATAATCCATGAGGAACTACCATCCTCCTTTCTCACCAAGACCCGTCTTCTCAATGTTCAGCCGCACCCGAACCCTCAGATAGTCCTTCCATACCCCTTGTAGATTGTTTGGTTCCGCCTCAATAACCCTCCCGGCCTTAGCCCCCAGCATTTCAATAGCTTCCTCAGTGCGATAAGCCATGGGCAGATCATGGATCTGTACCCAAACCTCCAACCCATTAAACTGAACCTGCCTCAGATTTTGTCCTGGATTCAGCTTCTCCAGTAGCATGGGCACTTTGTTATACGTCCAGGGGCTACCATGTTGTACCC
>JAYMSW010002294.1:0-14179 GCA_036897725.1 Erodium texanum | reverse complement strand
GTATATTTAGATTCAAGTCCGATATATAGTTGGTCACTGAGGTTCGAATCCCAGTGTTCAGAGAATCTGGTATGTAGTTTGTATTTCCTTATGAATTAAGATTAGCTAAATGGGTTTTTGTGTTTGATGTCACAGGGCATATGGATGGGAATGTTGCTTGGAGTTGTAGTCCAATCCATGGTGCTTGGTTACATTACATCAAGGACTGACTGGGAGGAACAGGTAAAAGTAGTAATAATTTGTATGGTTAGGTGTGCACGTGTGAGTCTTGATATATGTGTTAGAGGACGGGTTCTTAGCTCAATCACTTTTTGGTTCCAGGTGAATAAAGCGTCAGAGCGCGTAAATAGGTTCGCCCGACCCAGCGAGGAACCTAACTGAAGCTCCTCAGCTCAAGGAAAAACGAAGGAATGATGATACTCGACCGGTCGGGTGTGTATTTTTGTGGGATGAATACACTCAAAATACTTGGTGCCAAAACTTGGCTTTCATTATAACAGAATTATCCAGTGCATCAATACCCAGCTGGTATTGTGCACTTTAGGTAGTGCATAAACAACTTGGGGGTAAAAGGAAAGAAACATTCAGAAAGTTAGCAAGAAACACTAGTTTTGACAAAGGACTAAAGTCCAATAATTTCTTCAGCAGTTTGTATGCAGGTAAATCTTTGATGGTAGTGATACCTTGTATCTTAAGCTCTCCCTCTAACTCGTTTCTGGTAGACTTCAAAACATCCTGAAAAAAGAAAACGAAACCATACAATCCAAATAGAGATTGTAAGATGAAAACCCAGTTGACTAAATCGAGGCTAAGAAGGTTACGCTGAATTGCATGTAGCTTGCGTGCTGGACGAGCCATTGGGCGTCCAACATTTGAAAGGCCACACAGTAGAGGTTGTCAAATGCCATGTCATCTTCCTTGAGCAGGCTCAAGAACTTGACTCCTGCTGGAGAGGGGGTCTTTTCTGCAATAACGTCTTGGATTAGACCCTTACTGGCAATAAAAGAAAATAGAAGAGGCTTGATAATGAATCAACGGTTCAGATTTCCTGATCCTGTTATCCCTGATTGAAGATCTAACATTTGCACCAACATGAAAGAAATGTTGATCCCAGATACAGCAAAGGGATATTCCCACTCAGCTCTGATTCCGTCTTTTTTGTGCAACAACCGCTGGAACGATTCCTGTTGAAGAATTATCACATTTTGTTATCATTTACTTATGAGAATAGATAACATGTTATATAAGGCAAATAATTTTAAGAGGGAAAAAAAAAACCGGATAATTTGTTGCAAAAAATAGAAGGTTCTCCAGTGAAACAAAACCTCCACCCCTTCAATTGTGTCAAAACAGCCCATATTAATGCACATTTACAGTATATTGTCTGGACATTAAGCTCACTAGGAAACAAGTTTCATGTAAGAACCGTTACATACCTAAAATCTGTAGAAGGGTCTTTGCCTTGCCAACCCATCTCCTTCCATAGTTCTGTTTTAAGAGATGGGAGTTTCCTATCAGGATACGCTAATCTCCATAATTGCCTAAGAGCATCCTGAGCCCTCCCAAAAGTCAAAGTTTCATCAGAATTTTTAACTCCCTGCTTAATGTGTACTAGTTCCGAGATATGGCACAACATAATAAGAGAACATGAATCCATATTAAATAATGATATGTATCACAAACCAATGAATATTGAGAAACAAAGAACAAGAGCAATGGCACATTGTTTAAAAAAAGAAGAAGATAAAATTTCTATTTTGCACAATTGAACAGAATAATTGGACTCTTCAACAGAGGTTGGTTTCTTGTCGATTTTTATGTATCTTCATGTTTCCTCTTTGTGCACGTATATTAAAGAACTCAAAGAACATGAAATAGATGGCATGGTGAGAAAGAAAACAAATATAGGTCTGTAAGTGCATTAAACTTACTTGATGCTCCACAAGAGAACTATCAAAAGGGATTTGCAGCCTTTGGTTTAAGTTTCTAAGTCTTTCTTCCTGCAAATATACCAACTTACAGAGTCAGACATTGGGTGATAAATCTGTCATCAGTAAGAAAAAAAGCTTAACATAGAAAAAACAAAGAGGCGGGAGAGAACAATAACAGAGACTGCATGGTAGAAGATAAATCAGAACAGCAGAAGTCGAATCTGCTGAATCATAACATATATCAAGCATGAAAAAAATATAATCCCCCCCCCCAAATAGCAAAATAAGTGTCTCATTTGACTCTTTGCAAATACTAAGCATTCAACTTTTAATGCTTATGTATACATGGAAATATAGCATACCACATCATGTTCAAGAAGTGCAAAAAAATCTACATTATTTTAGTCAAATCATCAACCATATAAAACGAGTTCTCAGTAGATGTACCGTACCTGTAGAGGGGTCAAAGGAGGTAAAATCATCTGTTTAGAAGATCCATTAGTGATGAAGGATGGAAAGAATAAGAACTGTCCAAGAGCGTATCCTGATCCAAGGACAACATGTACTACAAGGGGAAAGATAAAGTCATCATCAAACAAATGTTATCATATTTCTATCTACAATTAATTCAGCTACAACAAAAATTCTTCTACACCACTAGAACTTCAACTTTTATGGTGTAAACCTTGTAATATAGCATCACGTGTAAGTGAAAGCATCTATCAATGCTAGGCTTATGACATACCCAAACATTGAGTATATCACCAACTTTCAAAGGTTCCTTCTTTTGTTGTTCATTATTCATCCATTGTTGGTGCAAACAAGCAAAATAACTAAGCATTAAGAAATATATAGATATAACAAAGGTAAGTGTAAATTCTACTAGCAATGACTTGCTCTTCCGATCACCATAATATGTAAGAATTATTGGAAGCTAAACTAAAAAAGGATAAGATATAGCACACCGATCCAGTCTGCCCACTGCATGACTAATTGCAAAAATATTAAGGTCCAATGGAGAGTCCAAGTCTTCGGTTCAACCAAGATATTTTTGAGTGCCTGCATCTAAAAACATAAAAAAAAAAAAATGAAACAAAACACTACCAACAACATGACATGATATTTAACCAGTTGAAATGGATTAACACAAGGATAAGCACTGACCTTGGAGTGGCTATCATCTAAACTACCATCATGATTTCCCAGAAGACGTTCATTCAAACAATGGACATCAGAGGAATCCCCTTGGCAGAGCCTCCTTGATGTCATAAATCCAGACTCATATGCTAATCCAACAAATGATCGAACATAATTGAAAATTTATTCACCAGCTCCCTCCCCAATTGGATATAACTAGCAACAACAACCATTACAATTGCAATCAAGTTGCACGCACCAAAGATTGAGCATTGCATACAAAAACATGCATTTCACAATAAATTCTAAAAACCCAGAACAGAACGAACATAAATTGATTCGACAATTGAGAGGTGCAAGCTCACACGAACCTTGAATGCGGAAATGGGAAAGGAACGAAATTCACCAAGACCCAGGACTAGCACGCGTATATATACCAATTCAAGAAAAACAGAAGCTCGATAGGCACGGAAGACAATGCAGAAACCTCGGGGCCTGAGCGAGAGATCGAATTGTTGATTGATCAGGGAACCGATACAAATGTATACAGTGTTTATTAAATATATATATATATTGCAATGTATCGATGAGGAAGAATTGGGACCCAAAAGACGGTGCTTCTGGTTCTAGGGTTCTAATGTTCGAAATTTGGGGGCCTTCGGAGATCTGAATTCTCTGTGAACAGAGAAGGAAAATAACAATTCTCTTGTTTGGGAAACTTTTGCTTATTTCCGTTCAGACCCCTTGAACTTCTTTTTTTATTTCACAAGCACCAGTTAACAACAGACCTTCTTCATGTGATTCATTATTTGACTAAATTTGACTATAATTGACTCAAATTTCTATCAATGACTTAAATAATCATCATTGGTGATATATTTTATTCAAGTATCCATTAGAGCAAGTATAATGATAGGGGGGAGAAAGTATCGACCACGTAAATAAAGAGAAGAGTATTATTCAGAAGAGAGATTGAAAAAGAACCGACGTCTAGTTCCTACCTAGTTCAATATTAACCTCTAAAAAACCCAATATTTTCTACCTATTTTTATTTTTGAAGTCATTATATTAAATCATTCATTTACTTATGTTATTTTACTCAGGATATGTCAAGTAAGTCAATCGTGACTCCAAATCTAAAATTGATGAAAACATTAACACTCTCTTTCGCTGACGCATGACATCGGTTTGACAGTAACCCAGTAACTATGATTTTTTTTACCCATTAACATAATGTTTATACATAATAGCACACATAGCTTAAGCAGTAATATCTCTGTTAAAACAGGTTCTCTATCCTCAAGAGTCATTTATAATTGAGTGCATAGTAGGAAGACAGACATTGGAAAAAGATTTGGTTGTTAACAGTTACATTTTAGTTGGTACTAAGTACCCATGAAGCCTTTGAGTGTGCCCTACACTTCTAGTTTTAACTAAGACAACATGCCTAACATTCTAGAGACAATTTACATATAACATACAAGTTCCTTAATGTGTTTTCCAAAAGGAGCCTAAATGCTGCTGAGGTTGTGCCCACATTTGCTTACAGTTTTGCACATAAAATACAATCCCCCAACGACCTCACGTAGGACGCTTTGGCCTCATGTTACAAGAGAAAATCACTGTCTAGGCACAGGTGGCGGTGTCGGCTGATAGAACCCGATTCCTGGTGGCCTGTAATATCCTCCGTTGGCTTGCTGTTGTTGCTGCTGCTGCTGTTGTTGAGGCTGTGGCGGCTGTGGTTGCTGATTGGGCCTTGCCATGCCCATTGTCATATGTGGAGGCATAGGTGGTGGTGGAGGTAGTGCATTGCTGGCATACCCGTAAGGCATTACACTCATCATTGGGCCACCAGGTTGGACAAATTGATTAGCGGGGGAGCTTGATGGCTGCTGAGGTGGCGGGGGCACGAACTGAGGATGTATCTGATTGGGTTGCGACATTGGTTGCTGTTGTTGAAAAGAGGTGTAATAGGCCGAGCTGCTGATGTCAGCAGTGCCTGATTCGGGAACGGCCATGGGACTGTCAAGTTTGGGCCGCTTCTCTGGAGGGAACATGGTGCTGAATCCAGGGGGCTTTGAGTTGCCATTCATGGAGGCGGCTTCTTCTGCAGCCAAGGAGGAGAAAACAGCTGAGAGCATCTGTGCAGACGATGCTGATGCAGCTAGCTTGGCAGCGAGATCAGCGGCCGCTGATCTCTTGCTCTCCTCCTCGTTAGTTTTTGGAGGTGCAAAAGAAGGGACGGTTTGCTGAGGTGGAGTGCTGGTTGGTTGAACTGAAGACAAGTTTTGATCCAGCAGCATGGTGATGTTTGTCGGGTTAGCAGTAGTCGTCAAGGGAGTGGAAAAGGATGGTGATGTGAGCCTCTTCTTTATATTACTCACTTGTTCGATCTGACCTCGAGCCACCTACAAATCAGTAAACAGAGTGTTCAGCAATCACACTAGCCGTAACTGTTGAGTTTCAAGTAAGACTAAACATTATTATTAAAACACCGTGGACAAATACAAAAAGGAATTTTATATGTGACAGAATAAAAGACTAAATCATCGACTTGCAAAATATAGAATGACATATAAGCAAGGTTGCAATGTAGCTAAATGTGTGTACCTTTCCGTTCAAGGAAAAGGCTCCGCTGAGGGCAAACCAAAACTATTTCTTAAAAAGATGTCCGGTTTAGTCCAAAATATCCCAATTTGTTTTAATTTAGTCACAAAGATGGACAATTTCCACGTCAGAGACTCAGAAAACCATATAATTTGGAGGATCAACTTCGAATGACCTCTCATGATTTTGGACTACTTTAGAACAAATTGAGATATTTGGAGACTATATTGGAATGAAATCAAATTTGGGACCAAAATGGAACAATTTCCTTCCTCAAACAATGTTAACAAAAATGGAACTGATCTATAAGCAAAATTCATGTAAGTTGGTGTGGATGCTTCTTAAGTGAGGTTGTGTTTTCTTATGTGCATTTCAGCAGAAACGTAAGGGAGAAATCACCTAGTAATTACCAAAAAGGTTTTACCTGGCAACATCAGTGCATACTATGAATGACTACACTATTGAGATCCTATAGTTAATGTTTATGACTCTTAAAACAGATTATGATTTAGCTATAGTAAGTACAAAAGCCTGAGACTTATAATGGTGCATACAAACTATGAAAAGGATTGCAAAATTTACACCACATATATTATCATGGATAGAAGCAAAGGAATAGCTTATGATATGATTTTACATGAAAGGCTGACCCTTTATGACTTTACATCATTCATGAGCAGCAATTGCTACCATAATGGACATAGAGAAGGCAAATTGATCTTACTTGCAAATGAGTACGAATGAGCCCCAGCTTCGATTCCTGTTTAAATTTAGGGTCAGCAAAGCAGTCATCAGAATGACATTCTACAAAACAATTGCAAGCTTAAGTAACGATAACATTAATATTACCTGATCCTTGAGTGCTTCTTTAAGCTGGGATACCAATGCATCTCTAGAAGCTTCAACACTTTCAAGTTTCCCAACACATTGCTGAAGAACATTTTCCTGCTCTTGCAGTTCATCCATCATTGCAGACCCCTGCTGATGTCCTGATCATAAAAGATGCTAATAAAGGTTCGACGGAGAGGAAACACGCATTACTTAAAGTCAATGGAACAGAATATAACACATGAGAACATGGAGAAAACATGACTCATGCTATCAACTAAAAGGTGACACCTCCAACTCATGAAGGCATTTCTGGTTGACTTATCCGTGTCATGTGGTGGGGAAGCGTGTACAACCAGAACACCAGTTACACCATTACTTACTGAACTTATTATTGCTCTAGTATCCTCTAGACTTCCAAACACTATTACCTTAGTTCCACATTCAACTGAAATTCTCTACACAAGTATGTAGATATACATCCCCATACACACACCTTACCAGTGGTGTTACTTTTGTGTCTAGTCATCACAAGTGGTGCAATACAAATATAACCATAAATGACCTTGTTACGCCCACTGAGCCTCTCCGACAAATTATATATACAAGGTCATGAATAGCAAAGGGTTTGGATCAAGAATGAACCAGATATGTTGAACATATTATATGATTTATCTGGTTTCCCAATTCTAGAGTTTATAAAAGGTTTCCCGAAGTATACAAACTACAAAAAGGGCAAACTTCATATGATGATCACCACTCACCAAGTGGAGTGATTGGTTTTCAATGTATTACACTATCATTTTTTCTACTTCCTCGAAACGTAAAGGATTAGTAATCCTTCTTAGAAATCGAACGGATTTGGGCTTATACATACGCGAGGAAGGTAATCAAAAAAGAAAGAAAGAAGGATGCTAGAACTTATTCAGACACTGTAAAACAGTAAAAAGAAAATATTTAGCACCCCCCCCCCGTTTTTTCTAAAGAAAACACAAAAAAATAAAAAAGAAGAAAAAAAAATAATTTACCCCCCCCCCCCCCTTTTTACTAAAGAAACACCAAAATAATATATCCCAACAGAGTATATGGTTGATGCATCCAGGTTTAAAGAATATGTCACAGACATCTCATTGGCCTTGTAAAAGAAGAAACAACATGCCTTCTCAGTTTCAGATCGGGGCTACCTTTAACTTGTTATGGATGTAACTACTAAACTACCTGCTATCCTGGCCTTATCTCATGAATATAAGTTGTGGTATATTCTACATTCAAAACCTATATTTATCAGATGATGAATAACTAATATACTTCTGGTGAACAAATATGGGTCCAACACATAGCATTGCATTCACCTAGGAAAAAATAGAACAGATCAGATGAACTGCAAATTAAGTTACTTATTTTATGTATAGCCCAAAATCATTGAAAAACCTAGGATGTACAGAGCATTCTATTTATTTAACTAAAATTATTCAACATTCCACATAACAACAGTCTACACAATTTTTCTTCAAGTTCAAATGTTATACTACCAACTAACTACCACCCATAAACGATAAGGAGAAAATACACAAGCAATGCAACCATAGTTCTAAAAACCCCTTAAGGCTTACGCCTCGATGAAGTGGACAAAATTGAGATCCGAGGCTACACCTCACACCTTAGCTCTGAGGCTTACACCTCACAAAAATCAGATCCCATTGAGGCTCATGCCTTGCCGCCTCATGCACCTGAGGTTTTGTGTGTGTTTGTTATGAATTCTATGAGATATATGATATTTTATGAATTTACTGTTCCTATTATTGAGGCCTACGCCTCACTCAGTGCGCCTTGAGGCTTATGCATGGGCGGGTAGCACATCAGAAAGAGAAAAAAAGATCCACAAAAGAAAGAGAACATATTAAACTCACTGGCATAATTCAGAAAACATATTAAACTGTCACAGGAAAAAAGATCCACAAAAGAAAGAGAAAAAAGAAACACAAGTTGGCTTTAATGCAATTGGATAGTAACCAAAGCATCAATGCCTCAATTTTTTCAAGTATATCTATATCTTATTTATGATGCATGGGCGGGTAGCACATCAGCTTTCAATACCAGTCTAATCACAGGGGAATCACATCAAAAGCCTTTACATGCAGAATCCACACTACCACTGGGACACACGGTGGGTGCAAATCAGTAACATTCATGAACCAAAGAGATTAAAAGGTTCCTTTAACTTTAGAATCATGACAATTGGGACAAACAAACAAATGAATCAGAAAAAATATACTGTAACATGAGACACCAGCAGGAATTTGAAGTAAAAGCACTTGTACATATATGACTACTATAATACTTCACAGCAACAACATAAAAATGTAAAAGTTCCATTAAACATTACTCTCAAAGCAGAAATCTTACCCGGAGTTGAGTTATGTTCTAAATCGCCCTCAATTCTACCCATATGACGTACAGCAGCATCACATTTGTTCAAGACAGCTTCCTCGCTGAGATGTTCATCATATACAGATTGAAATGCAGTAATTATCTTTTCAGGCAGACCTCCAATAGCCAATTTCTGAAATAACAAAGATGGTTAAGCAAAGCCACATGCAAGATAACAGTGCAGTAAGTATAATAAAGATACAAAATAAGTCATCAGACAAATCACAAACAAAAACGGCTATATGCTTACAACTCTCACTGATTGAGCATCCTTTTTCAATATTTTTATTGAATTTGAACTCTTTCCGTTGCTGAGCAACAGAGGAGGAGGATCCTTGCCCAGCAGGTCACTTTTCAGACTCTGACCCCGAGAGCCAAAAACTTTTCTTTCTTCCCATATGCCAACCTAAACAATTATCATACCGACAGAACAAGCCATAAGGGAACAGGGTGATAAATAAAGAACTATCTATCAAAGGCATTGGAACTACATTCATGATGAAAGCAATATCCATAAAGTAAAAGCAGAGGCACAAGAAATATATCATGCCAGACTTATACATTGAAAGTTCTACATAAAATGACATGTCAGTAAAAATAATGCAGAAAGAGTATTATTCAGGGCATACCAGTCTCATTACTGCTTTCTTTCCATTCTCGTCACCAGTTCCATACGCATGCTTAAGAGATGAAGGTAGAACTTTCCAAAATTCATTCACAAACTCACTTCCTTGTCTTCTACTGTTTTGCAAGATGTCATTAGCCAAATATAGAAAAGATACACGTTGTTCCTTCTGTGCTGAGTTGAATAATTTATCCCATTTCTCAACAATCTGTTTAGCTTTCTCCCTATTAGAAACACACCAACGAGACAATGCTGATGCATGTTTAAGGAACTACACATCATGATATCTAAGCAGAATTACTCAGATGAAATAACAGAAAGGCATAAAACAAGCCTGAAGTCACATGACTTCTAATCACAAGAATTTAAGAAATTAGATGAGGATGAGGATGATCCAAGAATATTTTTCATCCTTTAAAATGAAAAAAATTTCAAAAGAGGAAATCATGCCGAGTAAGTATTTTACATTCTAGTCTTTCCTAACACTCTCGTTCTCAACGGAATCAAGATAATGCAGAAATAACTGATCTTTCAAAGAAAGAGAAAACATAGAAATACAGTTAGCTATATGCAGCTACTTATGCATGGTAGCATCACAAAATTTGATTTTACATGGCATATAAAAATGGAAACAACCACCCAACAAACTGATGGTATATTTAGAAAAAGAAAAAAAATCATTAGAATTGTATTACGGATGCCCAAATTATATGATGAAAAATTAAACATTTAAAACAACATATATGCTATGTAGAAGTCAATAGAAGTGCAAGTGGTTCAGCTAGTAAAGTCTTTACCGCACCACATGAGAGATATGTAAGGCTCTAATGTAACTAAATCAAAACTTTATGGTAGGTACTGGGTTCATAGGTAGAGATGTAGCCTAGCATTTGGTCCATACCAATATATTCATCTAAGCATCCATTAGCACTAAAGCTACATAATTAAACCATCAACAGGTGGTGCAGTTAGCTTCAGAATATAATGCAAAACATTAACTATAAGCTCCAAAATACGATTGACTCTGGCCACGTCATGTCAAGGGAATAACTAGGGTTTTGTCTTGAATGGGTAAATCCTAAGAAGAATGTATTATTTCAGAATACAGAATACATACAAATGTTTTCAATTAGTTGTCTACAGTTCAGACATCTTGCAATATATGCATGTAACACAGTAAAAATTCAAGTTTAAGTATTCAATATTGATCTTTTCAGGCAATCTAATAAAAAAATAGGTTGATAATTTCATGGCCTGCTTGTTCTTAGATGATTTGAAGTGATGATGCTGGGGGGAGAGTTATATAATTTCAATCTTTGGAAGACTTTTAGTAAAATAAATTCAATAAGTTCACTACTTAGCTTTCTCAACAACAAAAAATAACTTTAGGGAATCTAATAATAAAGTTCATAAGAAAGGATACATTCGATGCTTTGTTGTGAGTTGTTGAGTTTTGACAACTTCTCAGCCAATATATGTCCATCAAAACCTTCGTTGCTCATCTTGATGTTCTACTTTCACATATCCTCGACAGTCGACAATATCTAAAAAAGAAAAATAAGGTATAATACTGAACAAACTGAATCAGTACAAACATTAAGCACTGACAAGTATGTAAGAACACTAAAAGTACTTGCATGATGCTTTTTTAATTCAAATACCAAGAATGTTCATAAATGGTACCCTAAAGTGTCATTTTGCTCAAAACAGTATCCAAGACATTTTTTTGTTCACAAATAGTATCCTGCATTTCTATTTCATTTTGGTTTGTCACCCTAAACATACAACTTTGGTTAGATTTTCCATTTTTATCATGGCATCATTAACTTGTATATTCTGTTCAGGTTTACAGTTTACTCAAGGTATACAATTTTTAATAGATTTGTCATTTTTGTCATGGCATCGTTAGGTTGTATATTCTGTTCAGGTTTACCCAAAGAATATACTTTTTAGGTTCGGTAACTAAATTACATTTTAAAATTAAATATTTTAGGTGACTGATGAGCACCACATCAACAAACTAATTTTAAAAGAGAGAAAATTCAGTATTAGCATTAAAAAGTCGGTTAAGAAAGATGCCAAACTTGAACAAAATGTATATTCGGGTATCGATTTTGAATATAAAACGTTTGGGGTAATGTTTCTAAACAAAATAGATACTCTGGGTATCATTCATGAACACTCTCTCCCAAATACTAAAAGGTAAGAAAGCAATAGAAAAACATAAAGATCTCTAGTATATATGAAATATAACAAGTTGTGCAGGAGAAGAGTGAGTTGTTTTCCACGAATTTGTGTCAATCACATCATTTGCTGACAATGTTAGCAACTTAACTAGGAGAGTTTGGACTCACATTCCTTCTCCATTTCATTAAACTTTGAACACAAGCCCTGAAAAACTTTGTAAGTGTATATAACCAAACCATTGTGCATCGACATTGTATGCTGTCAGACACTAGTTCTACTTTTAACTTTCCAGATAGATATCGAGCCTGAAATTTGTTATGTATTCCTTCATGGAACCAGTTCCCCATTGGTCAGCATTTTCTAAGTCAAAGAATAGGATACAACATTTAAACAACAGTTCATAGCACTATTTTTTATACACATTTTCAAATTACTGTACAAAACTTCCTCGGTCTTGGAATAAAGTCAACTCATATCGACATACTAAAGTTAGGAATTTCATCTTCTAGAGACTAGACTAGACATCTCCAGGCCGCTGGCAATCTCTAACCCTCACTTTGTTGCTAAATTAGATCTAATGCAACCAACAAGGTTGGATATGATGATCCATTGATCCTACACATATCCAAGGATATAATTGTCTGTGTGCAAGGCCAAAAGTAATGCAACAGTGTCACTATATTTATCCAATCACTTCCAATAACTAAATATAGCTATCAGAAAGTACTGCAAAGTATTCCCTAAAAAGTGTGTTTGAGGTATTAAGGAAACTGGAGATGGAGATACTAAGCCCTCAACTCCCATCTTTTGATTTTGTCCTATTTTGCAACAGCCTGTCAGCCACATTGATCAATGTTTCAAGCCTAGTAAACAGAAATTTCAAGCTGATAAAGTTTATTTCCCAAGCAACCGATAAAAAGCTTCCTTTCGAATTTTGCAAAATACATTTTTCAAATGTTTAATGGTTGTGGTGCTATTGGATACTGCTAAAAGATATAATGATGATCTAGTATTTTAGTGGCATCAAATAAGCAACAGTAATCCCGCAGCCCTTGAAAATCAACCAGGGCTCCAAATCCACTCACAACTACCAATGCCCAAAAAATGAAAAATGCAATCTTGAGTTGGACTATAGAACTACCATTTTGAAAAATAGGGCAAATGAATAGCTTCTAAACTATCAACAGTAGAAGTCAATATTATATTAGCACTTAGAACTAACTTTCTAAAGTAACAGAATCAAAATGGGAAAAAGGGAAACAAACTAAATTTATTGCCTGAAACTTAAGCTAATCACAACTAGCAACACCCAGAAGAATCAAACAATTGCAGAACAATATTCCCTAAGCAGACAGAACTATCATATTGATGAACCAAAATCAAAAGGGGGCGAAACAAACAACCAGAAAGGGCAAGTTTTTAGGTTCCTAACACAACCACAACAAGCAACACCCAAATTTCTACCACCCATTACTAAACCCCTTTCTCGTCCTCCCATAGATTCCCATCGGGATCTCCAAACCATCAATCCCCACTTCCTCCCGACCAAAACAACCACGCATTCCCTAAAATTCACTCCCGCAATCAACACCGCACAAAAACCCTTTGTTTTTCACCTAAATCGACAGTTCCCTATGGAACCGAGCTCCGGCCACCGGAGACGGCGTAACTGCGGACGCTTTTAGGTAACGAACATAGCGAATCAAGGATGTTGCTACAAGAGCTCGAAACCAAGTAGACAGAGAGAGATGGAGCACTGACCTGATCGGAATTGACGGAGATGAGGAGAAGAGAAGCTCGTCGGTCCGGATTTGCAGAATCAGGTTGTGGTTTTGGGTACTCAGGCAGCTGCAAAGGGTGGGATAGGGTTTTTCTACGTTTCTTTACTCCCTACTTTTTATTTACTTAATTTCTCTCTTCCATAAACTATATTATTTCTTCTGATTCCACTTGGTAATGGTTGGAATATTTTATTTTTAACTCTTATATAATCATCTAATTTTTCATGTTTGCCTTAATTTATTTTCTGTTGCTGAAAAAAAATATTAACCTCTGTGAATTATACAATATACTTTTGATTTATCCTTTGTCCGGAGAAATAGAATACTAACGATAATAGAAATGAAAAAAATAAAACACTATCATTTGATTATTACGTATTATCATTACGAAAACCTACTTAAATGAACGATTGTAGTGAATTTATGACATATATAGATGATAGTGTCTTAAATTTAATAAAGACTCGATATACAAACTCTATTAATTAGTGCCAACATTTGTGTTGGTGACCTTGGTCCGTGCCGTGCCAGTTGGGGTTCGGTCCTAGCCCGCGTCTGAGCCGGCAACCCTAACCCTCGACCGTACAAGTCGTCCAGACTCTCGCTAGCGGTCGCGCTGGCCACCTGGCCCCCACCCCGCCCCTCTAGATTAG
>JAYMSW010002293.1:0-14181 GCA_036897725.1 Erodium texanum | reverse complement strand
CTCCCACGGATTCGATAAACTGGGTCTTTGTTTACAAAGCCCTGTATTACTTTGATTGGTACACTGCCAATATTCACGAGGATAAATCTACCTAATTTAGTAGGTAGGTTTTCCGCGTGTCAGACACAAAACATGTAGACTTTTCATCTGACATTCGCAATGTCCGCCTCGCCCTAGACACAACCAAGTTCTATCCATATGGCTTTAATTTGACTTCATATACCATGTGGCTTGTAATATGATCCCGTACAATTCCCCCCTTCAATGTGCATGAAAAAGAGTTCAACATTTTCACACCTATGCTATTTGGGCGTGGACGCAATTCTCCTAAAAAGTGTTTGAACGTATTCATGAAGTCGTTAATTGAAGAATAATAAATTTTATGGACAATAAGAGTTGATATGTACGATAAATGTGATGATGCAATGCTCAAAATGAAAGTTGTCGTTGCGTGGACTATAAGCAATTATTTGGGTTTGGGGATGGTATGTAGGATTCAGACCAAGGGATACAAGACTTGTCTAATTTGTTAGGACAAAATGGATGTTATATACAGTTATGGAAGAATCTCCTAGCTCGTGGTATGAAAAGAGTTTTCAATGGATGACCTAATGCGGCCTAACACCCGATCGTTTAATTGGAAAGTTGAGAATTTAAATTGGGATTCAGGGTTTGTGAAATTGAATTAGGAATTTATGGTTAGGATCGGGGAAATTAAATTGGAGATGTAGGTTAGAGAAATTAAACTGAAAATTTAATGTTAGAGAAATTAAACTGGTGATTTAGGGTATATGGTAATTCAATGGAGCATTTAAGGTTTAATTAAATTAGGGATTTAGTTAGTTTAATAAATATGAAATATGAAACTTAATTTAACTTTTAATGATTAAATTTACAATGCTTGAATATGTATATTGAAGAATCTTGGATTTTGTTGAAGGTCTCAATGAAGAAGTTACAAATTGACGCGAATGGACGTTCAAATTTTATGTGTATAATGATGTAAGTTACAAATTGATGTGAATCAGGGAATTAAAATTTGATTAGGGTTATTTTTATATGCCAACTTAAGGTTTAATTGAATTGGGGATTTAGGGTTTAGGGACATTGAAATTGGGGATTTAATTAGTTTATCTGAAATTTAAGATTTGATTCGCTTTTACATTAGTCATTGATGCTTTGAAATTGTCATTCTTAATATGGGATTTAAGGTTTATTTGATTATCTAGCTCTGTCATTCTTTTGTTTTTGAAAAATATTATTTTTGGATTATTAGATGGCCCCTGCCGTGAGGGTCTCGGAGCAGTTCTTTGAGCATATCGAGTTGATGTATAACCAGTGGGTATACGGATGAGGGGGCATCTCATCTCGATGGATTGATCGTTCCACTGAACGTGGAAACCCCGACCCTGACTAACATGCCAAGCATCTAAAACAACTCCACTCTGGGGGACAAGGCATAAAGGGGACAGTTCGGTATTTCTTGTAGAGCCATGTCGCTTGCTAGGAGGCACGAATCGGTGGCGTAGGAATCAGTCAAGGGTGTAGGATTTTCCCCTACCACTAAGACGTTGCACATATTGGACAACATCAGGATATGCATACGTTTTGATATTAAGTGGCAACTGCTACACACTGACCGAAGTTTAGCGAGGGTCTTTATTCCAAAGACTATGCATAAGTCTCTTCGTTTCGTTCTTATTAGTTATCAATTGTTATTTTTAGTCGTCTGACATAGTTCGATTTTTTTACAATTGTGAATGCAGATGGCGTATGATATCGACTATGATCGTCATCCCTTATGTGCTTGGATTTTTTTAAGGCTTCTAAGGTCTGTCGTCGCTAGAAGAGCCAGATCTTCACTTGGTTGAAAGACTGGAGGAATATGGGGGTGAAGAGGTACCAGTCCCCGTGGAGTTCAAATATTGTATTCAGCAATGGAAATGACTACTTAAGCACTTCGCCTCCACCGACTTCTTGGTAAATAAGTGTCTTTAATTTTTAGATATTATGTTTTCTATTTGTTTGGGTACTTTGTCACTTATTAATACTGGTTTTTGTATTTGTAGATGAAGAGCGGGGATGCGTCAGCACATCGAAACAACTTGAACAAGATCAACCACAAGACCGGGAAGAAGACGTTCGTTGCGGTAGCCAAAGAGTTTCAATAGAAAAGACATCTCGTGCGCCATCATCGATATGTATGATTATTCGTCTACACACACGGACGATGAGCACTCTCATAGGGTACAAATTTTATCTCTTTCACTTTTAAATTCTTTGTTAATTTACTCTGGTGTCATTAATTGCATCTAATATTGGTTATGTTTTCAGAAAGAAGTGGAAAAAAATCATTGGCGAAGGAGACTGTTGTTCACTTTCCCGACTCCCCGTCGTCCCGATGATGGCGTATCTGATGATTTTTCAACATATGAACCATTAGATGACGTTGCACGGTTCATGATGCTCGAGGTCGTGGTAGCCAGGCGAGAGGGTACGACAACCTGAGGAGTGGCTGGGTGCCAAAGAAGAAACCCATTTCAGTTGGGAGACCCCACAGGTCGAAGTCCTTGTAGTCCTCGTGACCTGATGATTATCCTCTGGAAAGAAATGCGGCAAGAGAACCAAGCTTTAGTAGCATATGGTCACCCATGCATTTGGTACTCCTACCCTTCAAGTGATGGTCCCTCTTAGTTTCAGTTTTTGTTAAACATTCACTTTAAGTTTAATTGAAGTATGTAGTTTTCGTTGTTTTGAATTCGTAAAAAAACTTGTTGTATATATAAATTGGTTTAGAATTAAATTGTGAATGGAATTGTGGAATTTTGAATTGCATCGTAGAATAAAAAGAACAAGTTTTGGGACAGATAAAACGACGATCGTGCCTTGTTTTTTCGATGCACAGATCTACTTGGGAGACAGACGATGCACCACTAAGACGACATAGTACATTGCGTCGCCCAGACGAACACACCAGGGTGTTTTGCGCCTCCCAGGCAACCCATATTGGCGATACAAAGTTTCAATATTGCATCACTCAATAAGACCAGCTAAGGTGGCACAAAAAGTTGTGTCGCTACGGTGTGTCCGCATGAGAAACGCATCTTATTGCGTCGAATTAGTGGGCCAGTTTGAGCGAGACAATCAACGCCGCTAACATGTCGTAAATCAACTATGTTGCTTGGGTTTCATTTGGATGATGTGGATTTTTGTGCTGCATCGTCTAAACTCTTAAACGATTTAGCTTGAACGACGTCACTTATACAACGTAAATTATATTGTCACAACACGTAAACATCTTTAATAAACATTTACATCACCTTGACCGCTACTCAATAGTGACTGTTCCAAACACTAGTCAAGAGTTTATGGACCGGATAGTCCATTTTAATTTGAAAAAAGTCATTAGGAAATGATAGGTCCAATCGGCCGGTTCGTGGTGGATAGTAATAACTCAAATAAAAAATCAAACATATCATTTTCGGTTTTTATTTTTCTGAAGACTTGCGGATCAAATTGTAATTTATGGTACATTATCCGATTTGGGATTCAAATTTGCTTCCCACTTGTATTGCATGCTTTTCTTGAGTATGTGAAGATAAATTTCTTAATACAAATAAAAAAGTCAATCGTAGAGCACCCACCAATGTCACATTGCGATGTGGAACTGTGGGTACTAGCTCTCTCTCTCTCTCACTCATTACTATTGCCCAACCAGAACCTATCATCATAGTATTAATAGCCTTTTTGATGCATTACCATGTTGACTAAAGTTCTAAAACCCAATCCAACTAATCAAACCCATTATTATTTTTATTTTTACTCTTCCTCCTACATGGTTCTCGATCACACCCCTTTGAGCTTCTCTTTTCATCTTCTCCCCATCTTTTCTTTCTGCAGATCATTACATTTACATGCACGAAACAACGAGCATGTCATTGTCACCATCTCTTTATCTAGGGGAGGCTTCACTCGGTACTGCTTCTAATTGCTCAACACTCATGCAAGCACGAGCTCATAGCTTTCTTGATGCTGAATGATTCTGCTTTTTGAACACAAAACGGAACAGACATCAGACAGATTGTTGTCTCCAAGGTAATTGTCTCTCTGGGTTGTATTGTTCATGTTAAATCTGCTAATCGACCGTGTTCCTAGTTGGTTTTGGATTCGATTTGATTTGGTTCGATTCGATTGATATAACTAAAAAAACAATATACTTATTGACTGGTTGTTGTTGTTGTTGTTATTTACTTAGCTTTCCTACTCAGACCAACCAAAAAGTCTGAGAGTGCTTTATTTTGTTCTGTAATGGTGAGGAGTTGAGATTCTGCTGTTCTTGCTCACTAGAAGATAAAACATGTAAAGAGAAGCTTTTATCATTTGATGGTGAAAAGAAAGGAAACTTTACTGTATATGCTTTGCTTAAAAAATTCCAATGGAATATGGACAAAAAGAAAGCTATGATATAAACACTTGCTTTTGGTGATTACTTATATATATATGCTTATTTGAACTCATCTCTTTATCAATTTTCAAAATACAGAACAATATTGTTTACCTCAACAAGGCTTATATGCGGTGATATTGGTTTTGGGTTCTTATATAGATCATAAAAAAGCCACCTTTACCAAAAGGTGGGTTCTGAGGCTTGTGTTGTTGTGTTGCTGCTATTTTGTAAGAACAACCCTCAAGTCCTTTCTTTGCTCTAGTAGATGCCATTCCCAAAACAAGCTCTGCAATTCCCTTTCGCCTCTGCCTTGTCTGCACCGACCAACACTACCTTAGATTTCATCCCATCAATGGTGTTTCTTGCCTGCACCACAAGCTTCATTGGTTTTCTTCCAATTCTGGAGCCAAATTTAAGGTGTGTTAAAGCTAATTTGTCACATTTTTTTTCTGGGTTTGGTTCATAATCATATGTATGCACTTGTATGTTGGTGTTCTTCTTCGTTACGCTATTGATGAGGTAATGCATGCATCACACTCACACATAGGCACAGCTATGGCCAGTGATGTTTTGGGGGGTTTCAGGAAAATGCTCAGTCTTTTATGGGATTAACATGACTTTGTCTTCATTTGATATGTAACAGATATGAGCCAGTCTGGTTTTTTTCCGGTTTCTTTAGTCACAAGGCTAATGTGAAAGGGGGTGTTTGAGTGTGGATGCTTGCATAACCATTTATGGTTGTTTCACCACTTAACCTCACTTTACAGCAACTTCCAAAAATGCATCAGACAAATTTGCGTGGCTTTAAGCACTTTGCTAAGCTCTTTATCTCCTTGGGCCACTTGTGTGCAATGCTCTCCGGTAAAGAGCTTCACAACAAGAGATGTCACATTTCTCTCATCTCTCTCTAATCTTGTAGGTGAGCTTTCCACTCTTTATGAGCTCAGCGGAGGGCTTCGAGGGTCAAGCGTTGGGGACGCTTTCTTGGTGAAAGGTAAGGCCTATTTGCCAATTCATTACCCTTCTCTTCAACTCCATAAATCAGCTATGAATTTGAGCACTTGTCGAGAAATCTTGTAGTTCTCTAATTCAATTATGTTCTTTAGACTCATCTGGTATATGAAAGTGAAGCTTTAACTTTACTCCAAAACATAGATCATTTTAGAGTGCAATTTCAGTTAATTTAGACTGTCTGCAGATCATTGAAGGAGAGGTCTAGTCCAAGTCTTGTGTAGAAGCTTTCAATCAGTTGAAAATGAAGTTCATGAAACTAGGAACTCGACCAGACACATTCTACACAGAAGAGGCTACAAGGTAAATAGTAATGTTGTGTTACAAACTTGCACTGAGTTGAGATCTCCAAATCTGATAAGGTTGAATTATGCAGGACTGTTCTTTCGGATGTACCTAACGATCTTGTCATAAAAATCAACAACATTTGTTATCTCCTCCATAAGGTATGATTCAAGGTTACAACTATGCTTCACATTGATCCTCTCTTTTTTGTCATAAGATCACTGAGATTCTTGTTAACAATCTGTTGTTAGCTGCAGTACCCTCTTCTTCCTAAATGTGGGCTCTTACAGCGCCTTTGCACAACTTCTGAGGACACGAACAATGTGACCATAGAGCTTCATGACATCCCCGGAGGAGAGGAAGCTTTTGAGTTGTGCGCAAAGTTTTGCTATGGAATAACTATCAACCTCAGTGCCCAAAACTTTGTATCTGCAATTTGTGCTGCAAAGTTCCTTAGAATGACTGAATCGGTTGAGAGAGGAAATCTTGTCCTAAAGCTCGAGGCTTTCTTCAGTTCTTGCATCCTCGAAGGTTGGAAGGACTCCATTGTCACACTACAGAGTACTGTTAAATTGCCCGAGTGGTCAGAGAATCTTGGGATCATCAGAAGGTGCATTGATTCTGTTGTTGAGAAGATACTCACACCCCCATCTAAGGTTTAGTGATCTTCTTTCTTGTACTATTTGACATGTACAAGGCTTAATTACATATAGCTACTGTACATCTTTTGTATATAATTATTAAAACACGATTTACGAAAATACGAACTGAAAAAAGTGCTGATTTTTCGTATTTGTTATCTTTGAAGTAATCTTTTTACATCTAAGTTTGTTTGTTTCTTACTGTGTAGGTCACTTGGTCCTTCACTTACACAAGACCAGGGTATGTGAGAAAGCAGCAAAATGTTCCAAGGGATTGGTGGACAGAGGACATATCAGACCTTGACATAGACATGTTCAGGTGCATAGTCATAGCAATCAGAGCAACAAACATGTTCCCACCTCAGCTGATCGGTGAAGCCTTGCACGTATACGCCTGCCGCTGGCTGCCAGACGCAGCCAACATCAGGCCTCCGGAGACCTCAACATCATCTCAAACTGATCAAGATCATGTAGAAAGAGACAGGCGAGTTCTTGAATCAATCGTGAGCATGATCCCAACAGAGAGAGGCTCAGTCTCCACAGGCTTCCTGCTAAGGCTCCTCGGCACTGCAACCTATTTGGGCGTTTCTCATGTGACAAAAACAGAACTGATTAGGAGATCGAGCCTTCAGCTCGAGGAGGCGACCGTGGAGGACTTGTTACTGCCTCTGCACTCGTCTGCTGATCAGCATTTGTATGACATTGACTTGGTCGGTGCGGTTGTTCAGAGTTACTTGTCGTTTGGGCGGAGACAGACACCTGAGGATGGCGCGTTCTTGAGATCGATCAGGAAAGTAGGCAAGCTTGTTGATTCTTATCTTCAGGTGGCTTCAAGGGATGCCAACATGCCCGTTTTGAAACTAGTGTCTCTTGCTGAAGCTTTGCCCGACGTGGCCCGCCCCAAGCATGATGATCTTTACAAGGCCATTAACATTTATCTCAAGGTACATATCAGAGTTGACCTGGTTTGACTCACCGCCCGTTTGTCAGCTTTCGGTCCATATGCCAGATAACTTTATTTTTTATTGTGTGAGCAGGAGCATCCTGATCTGAGCAAAACGGAGAAGAAGCGGCTGTGCCGGATGCTAGACTGTCAAAAGCTGTCTCCGGAGGTGTGTGCTCATGCTGTGAAAAATGAGAGGCTGCCACTGAGAACAGTTGTGCAAGTGCTCTTTTTTGAACAAGAGAGAGGCGCAGGCTCGGGATCCAGATCAGCCACTACTACTCTAACTCCAAAACAAGAACATACACAAGTTTCAGAAGATCATGATCCTGGAAAGCTTGAAGAGAGAGGGAGCAGCAGAGGAGGAAGGTCGAGATCGGGCGAAAAGGATCATCAGAAGATGAAGATGGATACAATGAGGAGTGAGATTGAGGAAGTGTCTGCAAGTCTTGAGATGGACCCCAAGAAAGTGGTGATGCAGAGGAGAAGCAAATCAGAGCATGGCAGGGACAAAGGCAGAGACAGATAGTGAAGTGAAGGCCTATCTCTTCATGGTACAGACATGTCTTCTTCATGGTACATATGCTTTTGGTTAGTCCTAAACCAGATTCTATCAGTACAGAGAGTTCTTTTTAGCCAACTATTAGTGTGATTCTCATGAACAAAATTGGACACAGCCATGCATTGTGGAGATACAATGCAATTTGTTACCTGAATAAAATGAACATTAGTTTTACATTAGCAAAACTTTATGTTGTTATGTCAACTCAACTGGTATATTATTGGACCAATACTGTATTTTATATTTAATTTGTAATAAAATGTTGGGTTTAAAATTATATCTCTAATATAAATAGCTTAGTCTGGACTGTTTGAGGGTTGAAAAAAGAATTTTACATAAGAGAAAAGACAAAAAAAACTAGGTTATTAGAAATTGTCAAACATGATAATAGTCTAGCATGGACTATTTGTCAAAAAAATTAATTTTTGATCAAAATTTGAGGCATCATGTCATCATCCGATTGCCCAAAGGTGGGAATCGACTAGTTAGCCGTCTAGAGACTCGAACAGTTGGACGAGTAACTAATCGTCAAGGGACTCAATCAACAACTAATCAGATTGCCTAACATTTCCTCTTTTTAAACATGAATCGATCAGTCGAGTCGCCTGTCTTAGAAGTGCTCTTAAAACTTTGAGACCATCAAATTAAATCTCCTACTTTCATCCTCATCTTCAAATGTAGGGTTGATATAAATGCTATTTTCATTCTCATCTAAAGCCTAACTTGGTAGGAAAGAGAAAGGGATGTCTACTATGATTCTTGGCTCAACGGTTCATGTATAATCATGAAAATGTTACTGTGGAGTCGAGTGTAGGTGAGCAGTGTGCATTGAGTCACTAACAAAGAGCCACGTGTAGTAAGTGATGCCTGGCTTCCAAAAATAGCTCAACATGTCGTGGATGATTATTCTCTATCGGAGAAAGGAACAAAAGCTTCTTCTTCTTCACTGAATTTCCCAATCTCTATCTCAATTCAGTACTGAAAAGGAAAACGAAAGAGGAAGAGGAAAAGAACCATACCAGTCTTTTCAGGTCTTGTTTATTCTGAATCCAATCAATAAATTATCTTACACGCAAAATCAATTTCTCCAACATTCATCGAGGAAATTCAAAAACAAGGTGGCCCGATTTCTCTTTAAGTGAGACATGTCTGGAAATCTGGGCTTCCATTGCTTCCCTCTCTGGGTTCTCTAAAGGTAATGCCTTCCATCCACTTTAGCTATCCATTTTTTGTGTGTGCATTGATTTGGTTGATTCTGTGGAGACTGGAGTTTCATTGAAAGCCCTAATTTTTGTTTGTGGGTGTGGTTGTAAGATTAGATTTTATGCGGGTGTGTGTTTTTTTTTGCCCCAATTTTCGCCTTTGAAGGTGCCATTGGGGCTATTGGATCGGGTCCTTTTGTTCTTCAATCGGTGAGTGGAATTCAATGATTGGTTTCTGTGGGTCATTTCTGAATTGTGTTGTTGCAGTGTTGCAAGTCATAGTCAATCTCATTTTCTTATTTGCTTGCATGCATTTGGATCTGAATTTCAATTTTGTGGTGCGCCTCTGTGCTCTGGTAGCTGTGCATACAATATTTTTGTTGGCGCTTGGTGGAACCTGATATGTGATTGGTCGGAGGCCAAGGTTATTCTGATGTCGAATTGAATCTGAATTTGATTTTTCTGGTTCGTTTAATTAACTAGGCATATTGAGGTTACTTTTCTGTTTTTGCCTTTTTTTAGTTGTGACTTGAGTTTTTTGTTTTCTTTCTCTGGCTATTGATCCTTGTCTATTGTGGTTTGATATCTGAGAGTGTGAGGGTCAAATTGAATACCTGAAGAACAGTGTCCAGTTCTGAACTTCAGCAGATCATCAGCATCATCTTCCTGTGTCGTTTAATTACTGACCTTCTTCCATTGCTTTCTGACTTTCTGTGAATCAAAGTTCCAAGGACATTAAGTTAATTATTTCTTAAAGTGAGATATATAATTGAATTCTTGACTGGACAGGTCATTCTGGATTCTTGTCCGGCAATGAAACAAACTGCTTATGGTTTGAATCATTATTTTTGATGTGCTGTTTGTTCATCATTTCTGTAAACTCTTTTTATCTGCAGTGATATAATATATGTCTTAATTCAAATTCAGAATATATGAAATTGATATTTGTATGAAATGATTTTTTTTTTTTTGCGTCTATTATGCTATTTAGTTTCCTTTTCCACCTTAATTGTGCTATTTCAGCTTATTTATATGACAGAATGATAGTTTCCATGGCCTTAAAACGGCATTTTCAAGTATATAACTGCATTTTAAGAGTTTAGGCAATAATGGAATACTTGTTATGAAGTGCGAATTTTCTGATGCATCTTTGTTACTGATACCTATTGCAGTAGGGTCAGTGGCATGAGTAAAAGGTTAATTGTTGGTGTCAATCAGTAAATATGATGCTATCCTTCCCCCCTCCCACAGGTATGGAGTATATTGGAATCTGGAAAAGATCATGGTGCAGTGCCTAGACCAAATAAAGCATTTTTGTGCTGCTGTGGCAAGTTGTTGTGATGCCGAATTATATAAGCAACCCAAGGGTCTGGATGATCCAGAAGTCCTTGCCAGAGAGACTGTTTGTAAGTTGCTTATCTAATTCTCACGGTTGCATCTTTCTTTTTGTTTGGGGATTAATGGATTTAAATGTTTTCAAGCCCTTTATCGGAATTACCGTTTTGCTATGTTTCTTTTCTGCTTTATTGTTATTATTATTTTTATAATGACCTGTTGATATATATCTTCACTCATACGTCATATATTACCATATAAAGGTGAGCTGTTATGAAAGATTATAAAAGAAACATCACTATTTGCTATTTGTTAGTAACATAATCATTCATAACCGAGTCCATTCATCCTGATGAAAAATGAAAAATATTTCCATAAATTTGGATTTCTTTGTGGTAAATACATTGCATGTTTTTTTTACTATTATGTAAAAAGAATCTTGCTCCCGTCTTACTGTGATTTTGAGTAAATAATCTTTTATTAGAATTTACATCACGTTTTTCCACTGTAAAATGAAAACACATAATAGCAATGACTAAATATTTTATTTATAATTCAAATGCAGTTAGTGTAAGTGAAATAGAAGCATTGTATGAGCTGTTTAAGAAGATCAGCAGTGCTGTCATTGATGATGGGCTGATCAACAAGGTATGAATGACAAATTTATAGATAATTGATTTATGATATTGCTACCTTACTATTTGTCATTTGTACTGGTTTTGTTCAATGCCATATTGGTCTACTTTCAAACAGAATTGTTTTTTCCCAATTGACGCATCTATTTTTTTATTAAGTTTATTGTTATGTTTTATGGGTGACCTTCTAAATATGTCATACAGGAAGAATTCCAATTAGCATTATTCAAGGCAAGCAAAAAGGAGAGCTTGTTTGCAGATAGAGTAAGTTTCTTATCATTAACTTTTGAGCATTGGTTATTTTAATTGTTGATCTGCCTTCAGCGCACCTTTTTTCATTTGATGAGTTGCCATTCTTCATATGTTCTGATCCTTCATGTTTGAATTGAGATCATATTATTTTAATGTCTTTTCTGGAACATATAAGTCAAGTCAAGTGCATGAACTAGTAGAATAAGCAGGATCCCTAATCATAGTTTCCATATACAATTACCTGTATATTGAGATGATGTTGTTGTAATGCCTTTCCAGACTATGTATGCTACCCTGCATGAATCAATTTAATCGGGATATTATTCATAGATTCATTATCTCTTTGATTTTTATCATAAATAATATGCATTTTCTTCGGTTAGAGAAGGACTTTCAAGATGTAGACCCAAGGGCATATTATCCATTCACAATGGAAAGGAAATAAAATTGTGTCTGCATATTTGTTGCTTGGTGATCAAGTTTGAATTGACTTGTACTCCAGTTGACTGGTGATTATTTTCACTTTTGGTTTCTGCACCAATTCTTGTTTGTTTGTTTTTTTGCTATCTAATTGTGGGATCTGTAGGTCTTTGACTTGTTTGATACAAAGCACAATGGGATATTAGATTTTGAGGCATTTGCTCATGCTCTCTCTGTTTTTCATCCCAATGCACCAATTGAGGACAAGATTGACTGTAAGTGTTGGTAACTCTTATTTCATTATTTATAGAGGGATTGTAGCTTGTGTGCCATACTTGTATTTCATAAAGCTTTAATTTGATTCTTGTGTTATAGCTTTCTTCATGTCCCTTTTTGGCTTTCACTTTGTAGTGACTGCATGCTCAGCATGGATGCTTTTGTGTTTGATGTTTGACTTTCCTTTGTTGCAGTTTCGTTCCAACTTTATGACCTCAAACAGCAAGGATTCATTGAGAGACAGGAGGTAACTTTTATGATCTCCTCTTGAATGAAGGTTTCTCTTTTTATATATTTAACTTGACCTTCAGTTACCAAATGCATAGGTAAAACAAATGGTAGTTGCCACACTTGCTGAATCTGGCATGAATCTCTCAGATGAGGTGATTGAAAGTATCATTGACAAGGTGATTCCACAATTTGGTTGATACAGTTCTCTTTTGATAGTAACATCAGTCTTGTTTTGTGTTGTCTGTACTCAATCTTTAGCATGCTATGACTGGTCGAGTCACCTCGTTTTATTTGCATGTTTAAATGATCGTTTAACTATTTACTTCAGACTTTGGAGATGAAAGCATATTTTTCTTAACGTATTCCATATTTTCACAGTAAAATACTTGCGGGAGAAGTGTAATTGTTCATATAGTAAATTGTTTAGCTTAGCATTGTTGAAGTATAAAGTCCCACATGGGATATAATAGAGAAACAAAAAGAGATACATGTAATAACAAGAGAACACCTTTTAGGTGTGGAATTCAACCCAATATTATACATGCAGCTCAATTTCAAACTTTACAATTGTCCTCTATTAAAGCCAGTATTCTTCAAAACAATAATTCAAAATTTCAAATATTGCATTCTGTTAGCATATCAGTTAATCTATGGGAACACATTTATGTTATGGCAACAATGTTCTCATTGGGTGTGTTGTTACCTTTGTTTAATGAAGACCTTTGAGGAAGCGGATACGAAACATGATGGAAAAATAGACAAAGAGGAGTGGCGGAACCTTGTTTTGCGACATCCTTCCCTTTTGAAGAACATGACTCTCCAATATCTCAAGTGAGTTGCAGTTTTACTTGTTATTGCATATGAGAGTAACTTTTAAGGATTTACTGTGATTTGGTTCCTGCTCATGAGATAAGTAAATAGAAAGCATTATGTTGGTATGCTATCTTGACTGTTGCCATTACTTGCATATTGGGATAATGTTTTGCATTCCCTTAAGGGCTTGTGCAGATCTCATTTTGATGGCAAATTCAGTCTTTTTGGTTCAAGCTCTGCGGATACCGAATCCATATAGGACTCTATGTTTATCAATGTATTGTACTCTACTGATGTTGAGAGAACTTTGAGCTTAGGAACTAACACACGGCTTTGTTGATTGACAGGGACATCACCACCACATTTCCGAGCTTTGTGTTTCATTCCCAAGTTGATGACACCTGATGTGGGTCAAGTTATAATGTTCTTACTGGATCAGCTTCTTGTTATTATGTGGCCTTTTAGTGTGCAAAGGTTCTGTTGGGAGATGGATGACTTTTTTGTTGACATTGCTTTGTTTGATTTATTGGTTGGACGGATTTGTTTGTAGGTTTGGCATTTAGAGTTGAGTTGAAAACTTGTTGATTTAGGTGTCAATTTTGACATACAAGCGTGGATGCGCCTGCTCTTTGTATACTTGTATATTCAGTAATAAGTAATGAGTATTTTGCTCCTGAGTTTATCGTGATTATTACAGTATTGACGATCTGACGTAACGAAAAGTGTACAAAGATATCATATGGCTGAAGAATTGTGATGGCATTGTAGTTTTGATGGGTTCACTTGAGTTATATTTTAGCAGCTGGTTTGGGCACAGTGACAGTGGTAGGAGGCTTTCACTCGTTCATCAAGAGAAACCAAAGAGGTAACATAGGCTTGCATCTGAAATACCATGTAAATTGCTTACGCGTCAAATCTTTGAGTCGTTATGTTCCTGGAGGCTGGTCATGGACTTCCCATTCTGCCACTCCAGTAACATCTTTGAGTCGCATCTTTACATATGCATAGCATTAATTAGGATAATTACAAAATAGTACCCTACTATTAGGGCTGGCCATGGTACCCTTATACCCGTTGTTTTTTGGATAACCGACCCGTTTATTCCCCTATCCGTTTGGACCGGATAGG
>JAYMSW010002292.1:0-14182 GCA_036897725.1 Erodium texanum | reverse complement strand
TAACATTTTATTAAAAAATTAAACGAATTGAATTGAGTGACAGCGATTATAAGTTTAATTATTTAATTTTGAATGGAGTTTTAATTAAACTAAATAAAACATTGTTAGTCTAAGCTAAATAGGAAATAGTTGAAAGTTTTTTTATTCAAGCCCTCACGCTATATAAGACGGAGATATACGTGATGAAAATAGTGTGTTACATTTACCATGTAAGAATCATCACATAAAATATCATATACAACCGATCGGGTATTTTACAAGATGGTGTAGTGTTATTTGCTCATTTACACCTTGGACAATTTCCTTACTTGTTTAAGTAGTTTATGATTGATCAAATAAAAATATATACGGCGGGCCTAATTATTTTTAAACAATTACCCTTATACTCTTTAACACAGTGAATAACTTGGGATTTGAAGTCAAAATACTCGTGCTATTATCAAACTAAAAACAAATAAATTGAAGATAATTTTTAATATTTCATTATCGTAAAACGGATTAGGAGTAATTATTGAAAAGGTCTATATGTATGATATGATAAACATATGTAGAGGCCACAGAATGAGTTGAAAACAAAACAAAATAAAATAAAAGGAAACGCGTGAAAAAGGCGTTACAAATGGGAAAGCTTGAGGTGCAAGCGAGCAGTGAATGTGGTGTATATGCACTGACTTGGCCGTACTTGCTCCCTTCCATTTTTGTTTCCACGCGTATAATACCACCTTTGACAACGTGCCACACACATTTTTATTTCTTGTATTTTTATTCATTATCTCATTTTATTTTATTCGAACTCCAATTATAAAAACAGTACTATTTCAGTGACTGAGAAAATAGTCCAAGAATAATAATTCAATAATTGTGTACATAAGATCAAATTATATTTAGTCCAATAAATAAAGTTGATCTTCTTGTTCAAAAAAAAAATTGATCTTCAATCGTAAAATCTGACCTAATGTATACTTGCAAATAATGTTATTCAGATAATTTATATTGTATAATTTAATATGTCACCACCTATCACGTAAGCTTCTCTTTCGTATTTGTTGTTTAATTTTGGTTTTCCGTTCTTTTTTTTTTTATGTATATCATGGTTCTAATATAGTGACAAGTCAGTTATAGTAATGTATCACTTCATGTAAGCGTGATTGGAGTTGGTTGCTTTGGTAATATTGTTTGTGCATTTCGTCAACGGGGAGCGTTAGCAGATTAAATCACAGACGCAGAGGTTTATTATAGGGTTGAGGACGACGATTGATTATCATTGTAGCCACCTACTGAACACATTGATGGAATAAAAAACGATAGGATAGAGTCGAAGCTTGTGCAAGCAATGAGAATGACGGGGGTTTTAAGTTAGATAATGGTTATAAGAAAATGAGTGATAAATAACGACTTAACAACTATTCGATCTCGTTTGTTACTATCTACATTAGAAATTCGATCTCGTTGAAATTGTTGTGCCCTTGAAGGATAGGTTACTCATAATATATATTGTCTCTTATTCTTCATCCTTATTCTTATTAAATAAAGTCAACCTTTTTGTCAAAAATAAACAAGTTACGACAAAAAGAAATGGTAAAAGTGTCTATAAAAAAAATGGTAAAAGTGGTTGTTCTTTTTTCAAACATATAGTGAACGTATCCATGCAAATGGCAGCTAACGATTGGGAATTGACTAAAATTTATCCACTTCAGTATTGTCAAATCTTACTTATTTAATACATGATCTCTAAATTTTTGAGCCACAACCTACATCTCTTTAATTAGCATGCATGTGGGTTTCATCAAAAAACAAAGTCAACTCTATATGTGAAAGGTTTTTTTTTTGTTGTTGATAAAATTGGTGTATATATTATACATATCATTCGTCAATACATGTATAAATCTTCACAAATTTTGGACTCCGTGAAAATAAAATTCATATAATCAGTTTTTTACTAAGTATAGCTCGTACATCGCTTACAACTATACTAGACCTAATAACACAATAATTGTGCACCATCAACGTAATAATTGTGTACCTAAGTCAAATTAAGCTAATACCTTATTGACGATAACGCGCCGCCCACACACCATACGCTCCACTGCCCACACGCACCTCAGAATCGACGTTCAACCTCATCTTCTCTGAATCCAGGTGGAGAAACATATCTGATGAGAAGCAACCACCGGCGAGTAGAAGCCCGACGACGATGGATCACTGAAAAAGAGTTAGCCCAATGGTCAAGAGAGTTGTTTTTCTCCTAGCCATCAGGGTTCGAATCTTAGTGGAGACAATAAAAGTGTCAACTGCATCTGACTTAAGTGCGCATGTATTACGTTATTGGGTTAAGTCTGGTTATTCAGTGGCACACTAACTTACTCGTTCTAAGTTGTAATACAAAAATTGTTATTCCCAACAAATCTATTGGGTTTGTAATCGATGTGATTAATATATAAAATACGATATTTATTCAGGAAAAAAAACCATAATCTTTTCATACATCTAAACCCACAAGCTTAGTATGTGAATTGCTAAGCACGTTGGATTTATTTAATTCTTCTATTTTTCTCAATGTAGTCGAGATTTGCGGATTAAGTTAGGTGATTGTGTCTGGTTGGACCAATAATAATTAAATTAATTTGTGAATCACTACCTAGTCTAAAGTCCAATTATTAATTAATTAATACGATTGTTCTAAGTAACATGAACCTGGTGTATCCGTGTGATCATGTAGATCCATTGTGGCGGCATAATCCACAACAAAACCATATACTAATCATCAATCAATCAGATGACAAATTTGGAAATGTTATGAGGAAATAGTATAAGGTTTGAATTACATGTTTAGGTGTAACACTCTAGTTTGTTAAATAATTAAATTAAATTAAGATGCTTTTGGGTCGGTCCATGTCTTTGAATATGTTCACCAACATTTTTATTCAGACGTGGAATCTTGTTCCCTATCCAATTCAATGAAAACGATGTGCTTCATTTCAATATTCTAAAGCCACAGCCCATGGTATGGCCTTAGTTTTTATTTCAATTCACTTTATGTCATTGTTAATTCAACAGTTTTATTTAAACCCAATTTGGTCTATAATTTTATGATTAACCAAACTTAAATAACACTTGTTCTGGGTGTTACCTTACCTAAACCTTGCATGTGTGTGGTTGTTAGACCAATAGATGCCTCTTACTATGTTGGATTGCTCGTAACTTTGTATATATATAAGGCATGAGATCAAATGAAACAGATGGATTAATCTCAACTATTCATTTCTTAAATGCTGTCACTTATCATGATTTAAAACAATTACTCAACTTTTACTATTTTTACTTTTTATCAATTCTCGTTTCGTTTGAACTCCGAATCACTTCGTTCCAACGTCAATATTTTTATTTTTTTTGAGATCTATAAAACAAGACCAGTAAAGCATATATTTTAAAAAAGTTTATGGTCAAGGGTTAGGGGTTTAAGGTTTAAGGTTATGGTTGTAGGGGTTTAGGGTTTGAACTCCAATTTACTTCGTTCCAACGCCAATACTTTTCTTTTCTCGAGATCTGTAAAACAAGACCAATGAATATATTTTAAACTCTAAACTCTAAACTATAAACTCTAAACCCCAAACCCTAACTCTAAAGCATAAACATTAAATCCTAACTCTAAACCTAACCCCATAAACCATAATCCCTACAACCTAAACACTAACCATAAACCCCTTACCCTAAACTCCAAACCCTAAAATCTACCATAAGCCCTAATTCAAAACCATAAACCCCTAACCCTAAACCTTTTTAAAAAATATGTTTTACTGGGCTTGTTTTAGAGACATCGAAAAAAGAAAAATATTGGCGTTGAAACGAAGTTAATCAAAGTTCAAACGAAACGAGAATGAATAAAAAAATAAAAATAGAGTAATTACACCATATAAATTTATATTTGTATCTAAACCATTTAGGAGTTGGTGTGAAAGTCTCCGCAAGTTTTAACTACCGCTAAGATACGAAAATGGTGATTGGTTTCAAACTTAACAAAAAAAACAGACAGAGACGAAAAATACGGTCAATGATCCAATAATTGTGGAGCAGAACATTATTTTTGGGAGTTATGTGAAAGGAGACACGGGCCATAAACAAAGGCCCAAGGTAATATGTACTGGGCCCGTCCAAACTATATTTCCTGGCCGAATTAGTGGTTCTTTGATCGGGCTACATGGTCTTTTGAACTGGTGGGCCAACTTGATAACTATTTGAGTCAAAGTGTGAGACACTGAAACACTCATCAATCATCATCTGAAAAATATCATAATATTTTATTATAATTTATAACGATGAACGATTCAAACTCAAGTAATAACTTTGACGATGGTAATCAAATTTGAGGAGGGATATTATTACGGTTGCTTGTGTTATTTGTAGTTTGTTTGTCTTGCGTTAACGCATGTGTGTATTTTGTTGTGATGTTTGGTCCGATTTAGTTGTTAAGCGGTACACTAGGTATACTCATTTAAAGCTAATGGTAAGAATTATTATTCACACCAAATTTAGAGTCTGTAATGTTATGCAGAGTCTATAATTTTGTTATGTTGTTTAGTACGGTCAGTAGTTTAATATATGTATCTTTATAGTTGATATATAATATAAATGATATAATTTTCTAAAATAAAATAAAATCGAGGAGTGATCTTTTTCTTGTTATTATTATTATTTAAAATTTTGTTATATACATTATATATTGAAGATATATATTTTAATTAGTGTACATATAAGACAATATCACTCCATAATTACTCCATATTTGAATAAAATACAATTCGTGTAACTGAACAAGCAAAGTTTAGGTATTGTTTCACAATCAGACTGGACGAGATATTAAAAAAAACATCCCATTAAATAACCTAAAACAAATAAACAACTATACATAAATAATAAAAAAAACAAATTATACTAATTAATGACTAAGAGATAAATAACTATCCCCACCACAAAACTAACCCTAATAAGTTAAAGATTATTTTTCTTTGTTAGGGTTGAAACATTAAAAAGCAAAACCCTTATGTAGATTATTTTGGAGCAATTAGGAACATAGGTCTTAGGAACTAGTGTCCAGAAGTGGTGTGTACTGTAATTAATATTGGAAGGGTAGTCCAAAATTGTTCAAATAAAAAAGAAAAGAAGAAGAAGGGGTAGTCCAAAAAAGGGCCCATTTAATGATAACAAGATTAATAGGGTTATCAAAGACTTTTTATAAAAAAAAATTGGTTGGTGCTTTTCTTAAGCTTCTTTTAATAATCTTTACTTGTAGTGTTCAATTAAATTTCTTGAATCATTTATGTTCCTATTTAGTTGTTGAAAATGACTTGTCTTTTACTAATAATTCAGCACCAATCAATCATTTATCAATCACTCTTTCTCAGTTTGGGAAAGGTGACTCATCTCTCTTAAATTAATCATCAAATAATACATTAACTAGTTAATTAAATTATTAAAACCTAGTTTATTTTGTCCTTTTCATTAACCACCATCAATAAATCGTCAACCTATCAAGATTGGCACTGAACTCTAAATATGATTTATGGCATCATTTTCAAAAAAGAAAAAAAAGATTACAAGCAAGTAAAATACAAAACATATTGTTTCTACAAATTTTTTGTATCATTTATCCTTGGTCGCATAATTAATAATCAAAATATTTAATTACTTGATCATTATTATATACACACGTGGACATAAAATAGAAGAATACCTCTAACTCTTATAAAGCTTGTACTAAAAATTAACAAGAACACACGCCTAAAACTAAATCTACTCATGTCTCCCACTTGCAATGAGATCAGACAAACCATTTTCCTAAAATAGCAAAAGCTTGTGCACACTTACCACTTTGGTAAATTTCAGTATCTATCCCCTACTTTGGTTATGATCCTATCTAGCCAGAACTTGATTACCAGAATCTAAAAGAGCACAATTATATGAAGTTTATTTGTGGTAATTTGTAAGAGAAAGAAAGGTTAAGAGGTGTTTTTTTCAATGTGTATGTCATTACAAATTTTGTTACATAATTTGCATCTTCATTATGTAACAATGGTAAAGATAACTTTTTTTCTTCAAAATTTTGTTATTTATATTATATATTAATTATGAAGATGCAAATTTTGTTGTCAATCGTTTTGTCTCAGTATGGTAATATAGTAACATTACAAATCCGTAATCATATTACATACTTTAAATTTGGTGAGAATAATAATCTTGTAGTCAGCTTTGAATAAGAGTAGCACACGTACCGTTTAACAATCAGATAAGATCAGACAACACACAATAACGCACCATGGTATGTACCAAGACAAACAATAGCAACTAACAACACTATTATGTTCCTATCAAAATTCGAACCAGTATGATTAAGAGAAATAACTCATTTAATCAGAGAGGTTGCCATGATGGGTTATATTAAATTATTAATCTGCAAATTAAATATACCGCAACAACACTATAGACTATACATTTAATGAGGATAACAATTCATTCAGCTGATATTGAATAAATATAGCTCGTGTATTGCTTAACAATAGCAGACCAGAGTCACAACAAACACACATAAAATAACCTGAAAAACAATTACCAATAATAACATTTAAATTCATTACAGCTATTAAAATTTGACCCCTATTGTTAAAATAAACAAAACATTAGAGCATCCACAGCGGCACGTCGCTTTCGAGGCGCATAGAAGCGTCGCCCGCGCTGAACCGCTGTGTAGGAAGCGTCGACTGGTTGCGTCGACGCACCGCTTTGGTTATCCGTCGCTGCTTCTAAGCGCTAGCACCTAGTTGGTGTTGCGTCGGATTGGTCGCGTTGGATTGACCGTGGCCAATGAGACGCCAACGCGTGATCTTCTCTTTGGTCAAAATGCCGAAACCGTTGCCGGATTCTTCAGACGTGAAGAAGAAACGTTTCTTATATTCTTATCTTTTTTCAAGTCTTTTTTATTTTTTTAATCAATATTATTAAATCAAATCAAATTCAATTAATAGATATTTCCTTTTATTAATATTTCAGCATTAATTGATATTTCAAAATTAAATCAAAATTAAATGATATTCCTTTTTTTAATATTTCATCTTTTGAAACTTAATTAATTGATATCAAATTTAATTAATTGATATTTTCTTTTGAAACTTAATTAATTGATACCAAATTTAATTTTTTGATATTTTTTTGAAATTTAATTAATTTATATTTCATTTATGAAACTTAATTTATTTCAATTTTATTTTTTGAAACCTAATTCATTTATATTTAATTCTAATTTGATATAAATTGAATAATTAATTTATACTAAGTTTCAATTTAAAATTCGAAAAATTGTAATTTCTATTAAAATAACATATTTAACATCCATCAGACGCTTCACTATGGGTTGGGTTACCTTACTTGCCAAATAACAGACATAACCGCTATCAGACGTTACCATCAGACGCTTCATTACTGATGCTCTTATATTCTTTACTTAGTCTTGGAGGATTTTAAAAGCTATTTTTTTTTATACATATGACTAATAAAGAAATATATTCTCAACAACAATAATATCTCCTAATCAAAACAAATGTATATGTTTTTTTTTTTTGCTGTTAATACATTTTCGTCATGAATATTTGACAAATAGTGTTTTAAATTGTATTGATTTGAATATTTGTCCTTAAATAATCAAATTGAATTTGAGGTTGAATATTCTCTTCAAATCACTCAAAATATAATAATAAATCCCATAATATAAATACAAAAAGAAAAAGAAAATTCAAAACTACCAAATAGGTAAACATCAACATCTTCTGGTAAGAGATTAGATACAACAGAATATGAACCCGGACAAGAATCATTTAAGAATCCTATCGACATGTCTCGGAACACAAGAGGATAAAATCGGACCCAACAACATGATTAAGTCCTATAAAACATTTAATGTCAGTTCCGAAAACGTGTCCGAGCCACAGTGGTCTCGGATCATACGTGGCACATCCTGGTGCGAGTTCGTGGTTCATGTTGTTGCAACCTGTCGTGTCCCTCTTCCAACTCAAACCCAACACCCAAACCAGTTTGGTCCTTCTTTTGATTTTATCGTAAATGCATTATTTCCCCCAAACGACATTTAATACCAAGTTGTAGTAACACCTTTTTTATTTTATTTTATTTATTAGTTATTTAGAATTGAATTGAAATTGAAGCTTTTGTGTAATTAAAAATAAAACTTTGAAGAAGATTGAAAGGGAAAGTTCGGAAACGAAGGGAAGAAATAAGAAGAGCGGAGGAGTCACGCAGCCATATTAGATTCCTTACGTCTCTTATTTTAAAAATCCCATAATCCCTCAATAATTCTATTCTTTTTAAGGGTTTAATTATGATTTAATTTAATAAATATAAATTCATATACTTACACATAATAACAAGGAAAAAATATTTAAAAAGTACTCTTTTTTAATTAAAAAATGTATTTTTGATTTTTCACTTATATAAATGTTTTTTCTTTTTGAAATATTGTATATATATATTGTTTAATGATTGCTCATTTTATTAACATCACAATTAAATAGAAAAATACTAAAGGACGTCAACAAACTCTAACGCTAACTTTTTAAAACAAAAAAATATGTGTGACATTTCACAAATAAGTAAAAAAAGAAAAACTATGAAGCCATCTTTTAATTCTAATTTTGTCAGCTTTATATAATAAATATTTAAAATACCTCTTACAATTAATCAAAAATTTAAAAATTACTATCCGACCCTAACCCTATAACCACCACGTCCTCTCCCTCTCTCCACCACCCCCTCCTCCCACCGTCACTATCACCGTCACGACGTCACTTTCTCCACTACTACCATGTCCTCCCACCTCTAAGGTTTATGTTTAGGGCGTAATTTAAAATTGTAGAGTTTATTTTTAAAATTATAGAGCCGATTTAACATCAAGATAATTTAAATATTTAAAATAAAATCTCAAAATTTTCATTTAAATAAATAGAAACCATGATTCCTTACATTACAGGAAAGGTTACTATCGTATTAGTATATTTCTCATTAGGTCACTTAGGATAAACTTTCAAACTAATTTTCGAATATTATATCATACAATATGATCAATCAAATAAAAGACATCTGATTTTTGTGAAATTTAGATCTTTTGATTATTTGAACTCACGGTAAAGCTACAATGTCGTCACAATTTTGATGTACCCCACCGAGAAAAGTCCATTACCTAAGACTTTTCCTATGACTCAGACTTCAAGCAATTAACACTAGAGACAACATTGGGTGGAGTGATCCGATCAAGCACCTTAAATTGACCCCCAAAGAAAACCACTAACACTACCTTGTTGTCCAAAGCTAAAGGACAAGACCAAACACAAATCATGTAATGAAAATGACAGCAATGGATCAAGAATCATTCTTATCTATACACAAAACCTCAATCATGTCAAATATCTCCATACAAATTACCCCATAAAACTTGAGATTTCTTGAACAAATGATCCCAATATGAACAACAAAGAAATGGATTCTCAATGTGACGCATGCACTTAGGTCTCTGATTGAACCCAGAACGAAAAAAAATAAAATCTCCATCACTATCAAATCATATATTATACAGATATGCATTAAACCCAGCTTGGATTTTCACTTCATTGTAATAAAATAAAGATAGCATCGAATCTGACATTGAACCCACTCATTCTGTTTCTTAACTATAATTAATTAGCACATAAACAAGAACAGTATGCATTATGAGAATAAACCAACAATGAGGGACAAAGGAATAAAACTTTAGAAGAAACGAGGAATTTTTGTGTATATATCTATATGTACATTATGCTGTAATGTCGGACTCCATTATTGCTAAACTTTCCAACTAAAACACATATCTGTCATGATCTGTACATGGATTCGGGTTTTGCAGAAGCTGTGATTTTGAAACCAAGCCTAGATATTGCTTCTTTTGTTTTATTTTTTTCAAACCCATATCACATATATAATCAAATATCAACCTTTCGGGACACTATCGAGAATCTTAAAATGGAGCGCGATGAGGTATACCCTTACGCCTCCTGGCGTTGAAGTGGTTGTAAATGGGAGGTGTGCCCGGGGAAATGGTGGTGGTGGTCTCGTCCCCTGAGCTAGTGGACTTGTCGCCATTGTTGTAACTCTTGTGGGCATCAAAGAAGAGATCATGACCGTCCATTAACCGGTTGAAAGCATTGGCTTTGCGAATCCTCTTTGGTGTTGAGGACTCGTCAGAGTCGAAACCTCCATGGAAATGATTACTGTGAGGCTTCATTTTTACTGTGAAGGACAGGTCTGGGTCGCCTCTCTTCATGCCATTAAGCTGAAACAATGAAAATGGAGCATTTTAGTCAACAAAGCCATTGATCAAAATATAATCAAATCTTCATAAACATAGCTAAATATTCAAACTTGTAGATGCAAAAGTAGGTGAGAACATGAAACCCAAAATCAAACAAACATTTCCAATACGCAATCTTTGGGAAATCAAAACTCCTGGCAAGACTATGAATCCAATAATGAGACATGGGCAGTCCCCAAAATCAAGTCTTGAAAGCGATATGTGAAACGAAGAACCAAATCAAGAACTTCCAAATCTATGCCTAATCAGTAATGGCTGAAACAAGGAAAAGAATAGCAAATACAGAAAGCTCATAACTTGAACGATACGAAATTGACGAAACCATTGAATTCAATTGAGAATAAAGAAACCACCTTGCAGCCAAGGGAGCAGAATCTGAATGAATCAAGAAGGCTCCTACAGCAAATCTCACAGGTATTGGTAACACCCTTACCGGGCCTAGGCTGAGGACGCTCGTTGAGGAACACAATCTTGGCACTGTTGATAACATAGGTCTGGACACAAGAAATGTCAATGTACTTCTGAATCTCATTGACCCTCACAACGTTGTGATACGAGGAGCGACGAATCTGAAACCCAAACAACAAAACCCAGAAAACCCATTTGAGATTTAGCAATAAAGGAACGATTTTTACTGAACCCAACTCGATGAATCGGACCTGGACGACTCGGTGGTCTCTGTGGTTGATCAAACAGTAAGAGCAGAGAGCACTTCCCATACAGTCCAAGCAGAAGAGATTGCACTCACTTTTCTGGGAATCGCCATGGAAGTTGCAGGGAACGAAATAACTCGCTCTCAGCATTGGCTTGAGCCATGGAGGACCCATGTTGTCTTCTCCCATCCGAACCATCGGACTAACCTGAAAAAACCGAGATTCAAAAACACAAACCCAGAAACCAAGAACAAACCAAGACGTTGAAACCAGAGATTGTGTGAAAGTGTGAAGAAATACACAGATGGAAACAAGAAACTACCATGATTTCTTGCAGGTTTGCCTCGGAAACAGCAATTAAAACTCCGATTCTGCGGAGCCTAAATGTCCAGCAATGCTCGTGCTCTGTAACGAATCGAAACTGAAAGCAAATTGAAGCAAAGCAACAAAAGGAAACAGAAGCTGCATTAGCCAAACAGAGAGCGAAAACGAATCGAAAAATCCGAAATTGACGAAGACCCACCTGACGAAATGGAGAAGAAACAGAGGGAGATTGATCGATTCGAGGAGATGAGTGATGGGTAGGTGGAGATTTATGGAAGAGAAGTGGAAGAAGCAGAAAAGGGAAGAGATTTACAAGGCGGTCAGTGAAAGAAAAAAAAGGAACATAAAATTGAGAAAATGGGGAGGGAAACGTGCCAACCTTATAAAACAGGCCGATTTTAATCAAATCGACCTGATTATGAAAAGACAATAATACCCCTGATACCCTCCTTTTTTACTGTCCATCCAAACAAAATCTGATCCGTCGATCTGATCAGGTGCTTCGCTATTCACCGCTTGATATTTTGGGCCCCACAGTTTCACAGTTACATTTGCCCGCCGTTTTATTTTTATTTTTATTTTATTTATTTATTTACAAGGTTCTGGTCGCTACCTGGTCGCACAAGACAATTTTTTTTTTTTTTGGACTTGTGTCTCATTTATTGCCCAAGTCGATTAAGCTTAAAAAATAATTATATACTCATTTCTACAAGTAGAGAAATTGAATCATTTAATTAATTTTAATATTTGTTTTGTTTTTTTAAAATATTTAACCCTTATAAATACTCTTTTCGAGAATAAATTATTAATATCAAAATTCGTATGCAATTGAAGTTCGAATCTCAATATAATTAGTTTTTTTTATTTAAGTATGAATTTATTATAATTTTTGATGTGTATTTATTTTACTGTTGAGTGTAGTGTGATTGTTTAACGATATATAAATTTGTTAGTTGTAAAATAAAATTACAATAATTGTTTATTTTCTTACGATGAGAGCCTGTAACCATTGATATATAATATATATATTATTTTTTAAAAAAACTGTTATTTTGCTAATCTATATAACATTTTATAAACAAAAACACATTGATTGTATTTGTGTATCAAATAGTCCACTATAAATGAATAAACAAATGAAGAAGATATAGTTGAATCTTCCCAAATATAAGGATAAAAAAATATAATTTATTTTTTGACATTGTGGTTCAATAATATATTATATATGTCATTTTCAAGAAACAGATATGGTGTAATAATATATTTTTATTTTAGAAAATGTTGATATCATACCAACAGTTTTATCCATTAAAAAAATAAGTGCTAAATTGACACAATAATAATTTATATACTAATTTAATTATTTTTGGAATTATTTGGATGCTTCGAGTTCATAGGAATTGGATAGATAATGTGGTTGACAAGAAACGATACTTAATTACCATAAAACCATGAGGCCTACGTGTCAATAAAATATTGCATTTTTATTATATCCTTATCGCAAAGGCGATGGTAACAAGAGTGACACTGATGCTTGTGTTTTAGAGTTGATTAATTTAATTAATGCTTATCTTTAATTCAAATTATCTAATAATGCTCTGTATTAGGAAACAGAACTATAAATACACACATGTATCTGACGAATCATAGTACGTGTATGTAATTGATTGCATTGAAGGATTGTATCGCACGAGAATTAGATTCTAATTTTGTATTTTTTACTAACAAAAAAAAACTCTTAATTATATGTTAGTCAATTTGTCTGGTTCGTCTTGGGAAGAGAAACACGTGCCTGTGTTACTGCTCACGTGCCCAGCCGACTAATAATTAATTATTCAGAGTGGAATATATTTTTTTGAAATTTCTACACTGCTGACTTAGTTGAATTTATATCTGACAGAAAAATAAAAGAATTCCGGCGAATATAAAGTGGTTTTATGGCGAGAGCACAACATTATATCTTTCCGTTTTGGGCCCAATAATACTAATGGATAAGATCAATCAAAACTAAACATTTGGGCCATGTTGTTTTGTGGGTCTTGACTTTGAGTGAGAATTGAAATTGTTAAGGTTTCAGAGGTGTAAAAGTGGAGAGGTTGAAGTAATATGAACTTTTTAAGGATTTTTGCAGATTTTTTTTTTTTGGAAGGTAAGTGCTGTATTTTAATCCTCACTTTTTTATACAAAATAAATTAAATGTCATATATTATATATCATTCATAAAGACATGAATTTTAGAAATATTGGTCATACAAGGGATGATAATAACATTACATACTCTAGACTCCGTAGGAATGACAATTCCTACAATAAATTTTGAATGAGCATACCTTGCATACCGCCTAACAACTAACATGAGTCAAAAAAATGCATCAAACATACACATGGGATAACTAGGGCCGGCCCTGAGAATTTGGGAGCTCCAAGCGAAAAAAAATTTTAAGCCCCTAAATTTCAAATATATATATATATATATATATCTTCAAAAAAGTATTTAATTTTTTGTTTGTTGTTGTCAAGTAAAATCATAAATTACTCAACATACAAGAATAAATACATAAATAAAAATTTAACCCAAGAGTCAAAATTGCTTCACCAATAACTCAGTTTCGTAAGTTACGATAAAAATTACACATCAAAACTCCAAAAGTATCCAAAAAAATAATAGTGTTTAATGAACTTAAAACAAAAATAAGGATTTGTGACATACAAATTTCTGATAGAGAAGGAGACTATTATTGACAATTGGACCACTTGTCAATCCGCAATTCATTTTGTTAAGTTTAATAACGATTACAAT
>JAYMSW010002291.1:0-14184 GCA_036897725.1 Erodium texanum | reverse complement strand
AGAGGTGAAATGAAACGGGCCTGCCGGTGCCATTGTTGTAGACTTAAACGTCGTGTCCATCATCATGCTTGAGCACGGAGGAAAGCTGAAACATTTTAGGAATTTAAGGGATTTTTTCTCTCCAAAGATGTAAGAAAAAACAAATTATATGAGAGAAAGGAAATATTAATATAGAGATCCTCACTCATTCCCCAGTAGTTGTAAACTACTCATTTCCGGGATCCCGCACCCAATTAAGGGTTGAACCGTTGACGGAATTGCAGGCTGCTGCATAACGGGGTAACCCGCAGGCAAGTTGTTGACTGCACTACAAAAAAAATATAACGAGAAATAAATTAAATAACAAAAAAAGATTCAATCTTTTATTGTGTTAAAAACAAGTACTAACCCGATGACCAGTGAACACTTTTCTCGAATAAACTTGAATATCGATATGGATAATGCAACAACGATGTAAAATGTGTGGCTTTTCATCTAAAGCTTCAATGCATAATTGAACTTTTAGATGATTATAGATTTCGTATAAGTTACAGGGATAATCTCGCAAAAATATGCTGAACTTGTCACATATCTCGTTTTAACTACACTCAAATTTCTCAGCTGACTACACAAATCTTTCAAATTTTCCCGCTTTACCCAATTTTGGTAATAAATGACAAAAATATCCCTACATCAATTTAAGGAACTCGAGAAAAGTTAAGTTCGGGTCAAAATCTCATTGATGCATTGTAACATCCACGGACTAAAAGAACTACCCTTTAGTAAAACTTATTGTATCCTTGACATATTTTTGAAAATTTGAAAACTAATGAAGGGTATTGAGATTTAAAATTACTGTTCATCTGATGACTTCCGCAAGGCATGGGGCCCACTGGCATGTTCTCGTGTTTTTTGAAAACCATGAGACTATACTGCTTCTCAAGCAAGTCATTGAAACAGAGGATTTGTTTTTTCAACCTTAGCCTCGTGTTGTAGACCTGAAAAAAGTCTGCATTTTCTTCTTCCAATTTCTGCCATACTAAACAAAACGAAACCGAAGCGATGAATAACAAAGCTATTGGATAAACAATATTAATATTGAAAAGTGTCAAGAATATCTATGAGCAAAGCCTGACCAAGGGTTGCAAAACCATGTCCTATTCCCAACGTCTCGGAGAGAAATTTCAACACTTCTTCTTTGCTCATATACAGTTGCATGCACCGTTCAATCAAGTTCTGTACCTACAAAACCATTTCCCAAATAAAAATTAGGAATATCCTATAATTTAAGCACATTTGAGTACAGAACTGTATGGCTAGAAAAAATATATATGTTGAACATACAATTTTAATACTTTCAAGTCCATTTTTCTTGCTTGAAACATGTATTTGACTACCATCCTCCAAAGGTGCTTCAGATATGCTATTATGATGGTCAAAATTTTGATCACACGATACTTGTGATGGAAACTGTTTTCCGGTTACACCCCATAAATCCTATAAGTCGGAAAAACATATGAACCAGAAAAAATTAGCGAACGTTTAGCACTATATGTATAGGAAAAAGAAGAAGAAAACTTCTCATAATGACATAACTAAACAAAGATTAGCGATCTTTTATGACTCCATGACAGTGTTTAAATCCACAATCTTTCAAGCAAGAAACAAAGTGAAAAAATTATCCATTTGCATTTCCCGTTGTGTGATCTGAAACAAAGGACATTTATGTTCTAAACGTTATAATTTTATCACTTTCCCTGGTTCTCCACTCATATGCAATTTAGGAAGGTATACAAAGTCTAATGAACAACTTATTGATGTATAAAGCCTCGCGTGAACAAAGATTAGCGATCTTCCAAAAGCTGTGTGAAAGGTTAATGATGATCTAAGTTTTAGGAAACAAAGCCGAATAAAATGTAATAATACAGAAATTTAGCAAGTCTACAGCTCAAAGACAGAAATAAATTGTTATAAGAGCTAAAGATCAGCTTATATAGTATAGAAATCTCAATTCCAAAGTTTGAGTATTAGAGAAGGATAATAAAACCTGTGATTGATTCATTGTGCTTCACCACATGCTAAATGCTTCTGTTGGAGCTTGAAATGTATGTTTTAATAGAGACTTAAATAATTTGAAAGTGAAAAAGGCATAGTATTCGAGGCGAGCCAATCCAACCTGAAAATTCCAACAAATAGTATAAAGCGATGACTTATTAAAAAAATATCAAGACCTTAGCCACACACAACAAAGGATGTGCAAATGCATAGGTTTTATGACCTTATCGTGAATATGCACTTAGGGGATTAGAAAGGGTTCCCTATAGATATATACACTCGACAAAATGAGCAATCTAATAAGAACAACACACTTATATTAACATCAAAACTGAACTGCTGAATTGTGTTTTGCGTAACATTAGGAAGCAAAAACGGATAGATTGTAATAGTGAGTACTTGACATCACTATAATGGGGAAATTTTGATGATGTTTATGTGAAGACAACTCATAATTGATCCATTTCCATCAGTTTCTGCATTGTCTTTACGATTTCATTGATATAACCTTCAAATGCTACCTAAAAGACAATCAAGCCGTTCAATTTCCACTAGACAAGTAAACACACCACATGACATTTCCAGCTATTTATTTATTTATTTAGTTGTACAGATTCTTAATCACTGATTTTTCAGAAAATAAGTTCATGAAAAAAATTGACTTCAACCCACTTGAAAAAACTGAGAAAAATCAAAACAAATGCAAAAAAGAATTAAAAAAAAAAACAAACAGCATGAGATTGAATAAAAACATTTTATAGAAAAACAAATCACATTAATTTGGTTTCTAGTGTTTCCATTACCCACACCCAAATAAGGCAAATTTTCCAACAACAAAAAAACAATCATCATCACAAGCAATACTCCAAATTCAGAATCGACCCACTATTTGGTCGGGCAAAACACGCCTACCCATTTTCTCGGCAGCCAAACAACAGAGCACACAGCATCAAATAACCCTAAAACAGTAAAAACAAAGATCACAGAGTGAGTAAAGCTTGAGACTTTACCTGAGCTAAGAAGAAAATAGAGAGTGTGTTCTTGTTGTGTGTCTCTCGTGATCTGAAGAGAGAGAGCTGATAAGAGATTCAAAGGTGAAAATGGAGGAAGAGACTGATGAGCATAGGATTTGGTTGGTGTTTCACTCCCTGGAAATGGCTGCTTTTGTGTTATTGGAAGAAAGAATATAGAATCCTAAGTGGAGAAAAATACTGATATAAAAGTGAGAAATATAAATGGAAATGGAATTTTTTTTCCATCCATCGCACTTATTATCATTTTTTTAAAGGAAAAGTTGTTTATTCTCATTTTTTGCTATTGTGATTTTGTTGGTTCAATATTACTTTTATTGAAGACAATGTGTTTTGGAGTTGTTATTTAGAAAGAAAATATAATTCTAATAATTTTACTTAAATAATTTAAATTTAAAGATGATAAATATTGAAGTTTAAATATATTGAAGAAATAATTAATAATTGATATATTAAAGACAAACTATGGTTTGAAGAAAAACAAATATTTTTAGTAGTTATATATATATTGTAATGGATACAAAATACATGATATATTATATTATTTAATCTGTAAAAATAAATCAAACGCTTAAATTTGATTTTTTGATATTCGAATTCAAATCTCAACGATGGTATATTTGTATATATTTTATACATTATTTTTGTTATTCTCCTATAATGTTCATCTCAAAATAGTTATTTTATTTTAATTTTTGAAATTTAAAGTTTATGTTTTATATATTAAGTTGGTTTGATAGTGTACATGCCCAATAGAAAAGAAAGTAATAAAATAGGAGTGAGATGATGATGATGGATCTGAAGTTGTTGGGCTCCACATGGGCTATTGTTAAGGTAAGCATTATTGATGGCATGGGTTGGTATTTCTCAAGCTCCATGTGGATCCAAACACCTTTTGCTTCCATTAAAACACTATTATAATATCTACACTCACACATTGTGTTTGTGGAGTCAAAGTTTATGGAGATATTTGTGATTAAGAGTTCAAATGTCTAAAGAATTATATTCAAATATGATAAATATTAGTTTTGGTATGGTTCTGTTTAATTAAGTCAGAATAGATCTTACTTATCAAGTTCAATAGTGAAGAGAATTATTATTTTGTTGGTTAGCAAAACCTGAATCCTCATAAAAATAATTGTTTTTCGCGTATGAGATCATCAAAATTTTAATTGTCAAAGCTTGATCTGATTATAAAGTTTAAATCGATGGATAGATGGCTCATTATGCTTATCAAACTGTTAATTTTTCCACACGCTTCCGATGTGGGATACACTTCAACACTACTTTTATGTTTAAGACTGAATTTCTACACGTAAGTCTGGAGATTTATATATAAACCGGAAGGCCGCAAGATGGAGAGGACAGACAAGTCATGAGTTAAACCAATTAGCTGTGATATCATGTCAAAGCTCAATCTAATCTAACAGCTCAAGCTGACAGATGAAGACTTCCATATATTTATCAAATAATTAATTTTTCTACGTATTTTTCATGTGAAATACACTTTAACAGTGATAAAAATAATATATAATAAAATATACTTTGGGAAGCATGAGTAAAGTGAAGATTAAGAGTTACTTAATTTCATGTTCTATAGTAGACGAAAAAGAACTATTCCCAATCCTTAAAATAATCATTTTCATTTTTCTAACAAAAAGAACCTAAAAGTAAACCCATGTTAAGAGTTAAATATGTAACTATGGTTAAGTCATTTGTTCAACAAAAATAGGAAAGACACCTCAGGGTTAAAAATGTAAATACAGAGCAACCCAAGCTTGCCCTTTTTATTTTCTCAACCCATTTTTCTGAGGTAATTTTAGGACATTTGACAATTTTCTTCTCAGCTTCTCAGGGCTTTGAGAAATGGATCACTGTACATGGTGACGGTGGTCTCAGCCTCAGATTCAAGTTTCTTCAATCCTCAGCCAATTTCAGTTAATGGGTAATTGCTCATCTTCCTCACTGTCCATCTCATCTCTGTAAAGTTGTCATTTTGCTCTCTGGTTGTGTGTATCTGCTGAATTTTCAGTGGCCGCATCAATTAGGTTCCAGCTGAAGGTACTGATTTCTTGAGATTGTAGATTGGTGAATTTTGACCGTTAGAGGTTCTTTTCAAGTTTCTGGTTCTGTAGATCCATGCAAAATCTGTTTTTAATTCTCTTGCTCATTTCTCGAGATTGCAAATTTCGATTCATCTGTTTGTTCATGCAATTGAGTTCAATGTAACTTGCTGCATCATCTTCGAGTGTTGCCAGGAAGAATTAGAAGGAAAATTGATTATTTTGATTTGTTTTAGATTTTGGGTGGTCTGATTTTTGTATAGATAGTTTGGATAAGCGAAAAGAATATGATTTCTAATTTTGTTTCAACTGCATTTCTGAATTTGCTATGAAACTTTGGAGTACTGTAATTTCTGTTAAACAGAGTGGTAAATTAAATTCAGTCATTTGTATGTTTCACATTTAGGATTTAGGTGTGTTTGTAATTGTATTATTAGGCTTATTGCAGTTTACGAGGTAATTTTGAAGGTTTTCTAGGGAGAAAAATAAGAATTGAATCTGTTATAATTTTGAAGGGTTATTCGGGGTTTACGAATTTTAAGACAGGGTTAAAGAGACTCATGATTAGTGGGCTCTGAATTTTGAATTATTCATTAATTTGCATTGTTAGGGTCAATGTGACTTGTGGGTTTGGTGCCTGTTCTTTAGGATTAAAACATAGGGTAAGAAGTCCACTAATTTTCCATTTATCATTCATTGGTGTTGCTGAAAAGTAAGTCCAAAAATGGTTTTAAGTATGATGGTAATTCTTAGGCCCTTTCTTGTGAATATATTTATGCATGACTCTTTTGTTGATGCCAGGGATGGAACATTTTATGTCTTAGTTGTTAGTCAAATATAGTGCAAATCTTTGGATTATTTTAGTTTGAGAATTGGAATTAGAAATGTATCCGTTTTTATTTTTATTCTTATATCCCTTACCGTTTTCGGCCTCACCAATGAAACAGGAGGAAAATGTTGTGACAGGGGATAGGAGATGAGAATGGAAACAAAAATGTGTAGTTACTAAAATTACACACAGATTTAGGGTGATTCCATTCTCATACTAAATTAATCCAAACACAAACTTAAGTTTTGGGTGATTTTAAACCGCCTTTTCATGATTTTGGATACCCTTCGATTGTGCAAGCCTTACCTCTGAGTAATTATTTTTACGCTTAGACATAATATTATTTTTATGTTTATGAGTTGTGACATTAAGTGCTTTGGAGAGATGAAGTTGAAGTGGTAACTAAAGACTTGAATATGTATATCATCATAAAATAAAAATTCATCTTGAATATCTTGTGCGTAGTGAATTTAAGATTTGACAATGTAGTCCAAATAATATAGTTAGTCCGTGTTATAATTATATACTATGCTTGGTTTCTATTCTATTCCTAGTATGTTTCGGGTTCCTACTTTTTTTCCTATGTTTAGCTAGTTTCGTGTTTAGTATAGGATAATCATCTATATAACGGGGCCTTTCAGTGTACTTCATTAAGAACTATCAATGAGTTATATATTTTATCTATTGTTTAAACGGTCTGAAACATCTTGTTCATCTGTGGGCCAGGGGTGAGAAGATGAAGATGCAAAGAGCTCGTATATAAAGTCTGATATTTGTGGTCGAAATAGTTTGATAACTTATGGAGTCTAAGAAAGTCGAGGCAGCCCGGGCTAAAGAGATTGCCGAGAGGAAGTTCATAGAAGGAAAATTTGCCAGTTCAAAGAAATACGTTCTCAAGGCCCAAAACTTGTGTCCTGAGTTGGAGGGTCTATCCGATTTGTTAACCACTCTTAACGTGTACATCTCCGCAGAGAATAAAATAGCCGGGGAAAGGGATTGGTATGGCATACTTGGCGTAAACCCATTGGCTGATGACGAGACGGTCAAGAAACAGTATCGAAAGTTGGCTCTCACTCTACACCCCGATAAGAACAAGTGCACGGGTGCGGATGGTGCGTTTAACTTGGTTTCGGAGGCGTGGAGTTTATTATCAGATAAGGCCAAGAGATTAGCCTACAACCAGAAGCGAGATTTTGGAAATGGGACCCACAAGATGCGGGTGGGTCCCGCGTCTGTTCCTTCTCCGGCCTATCAGAGGACTAATACGTTTTGGACTGTATGTAACGGGTGCAGGACACATTATGAGTATCTCAGGATGTATGTGAACCACACTCTCCTTTGCCCGAACTGTCACGAGGCTTTTTTCGCCACTGAGCGGGCCCCACCGCCTAGTGTTTCAAAGTCAACCGGTTCATCTTCTAGACACCATGGAGCTCGAAATTCATCTGATTACACGAATTTCCAGCATGCAGGTGAATGGGAGAGGACTTACCCTTCTAAGAGGGCGAATAGTTCTATGGATAAAGTCGATAAGCACTTGAAAAAGAGTAGAATTGAAGATGACCGCATCAATGGCCATGGAAGTTATGCAGTGAATCATGGAAATGGAGTTTGGCCGGGATACACACAAGGGCTAAGAAATGGAGTGGTCTCGGGCCACTCGAGTTATATGTCCAAGCCCAACGGGTCGAGAGAATTGTCGCTGTTTGAAACGAGAACCATGCTGATGGAAAAGGCTAGAACTGGAATCCTCGACAAGCTCAAAGAATGGAATGCTATGGCCCGAGGGAAAGAGAATGGTAACAAAAAGGGAAGGCGCCAAAACAAGAATGTCCAGGATTCAGACAAAGCCCTTAACCTTAAACCAACATCCATGAATGTCCCGGACTCAGATTTCCACAACTTCGACATGGACCGGACCAAAAAGTCCTTCGGAGACGACCAGGTTTGGGCCGCTTATGATGACGATGATGGCATGCCTCGCTACTACGCTAGAATACACAAGGTTTTATCTTTGAAGCCGTTCAGAATGCGGTTCAGCTGGTTGAACTCAAGAAGCAACACCGAGTTTGGCACACTAGATTGGGTCGGTTCGGGCTTCACCAAAACTTGCGGGGACTTCAGGACCGGGAAATACGAAAGCATAGGCTCATTGAACTCGTTCTCGCACAGGGTCGAGTGGACAAAAGGCAACAGAGGGGTCGTGTGCATATACCCGAGAAAAGGGGACGTCTGGGCTCTGTATCGGAACTGGGCCCCGGATTGGAATGAGCACACCTCCGATGCACTTGTACACAAATACGACATGGTGGAAGTGCTCGCAGACTACAACGAAGAACACGGCGTCTCTATCACTCCTCTCTTGAAGGTCCCGGGTTTTCAGACAGTGTTTCATAAGCATCCAGACTCGAATCAAGTCAAGAGGATCCCGAAAGAAGAGATGTTTCGCTTTTCTCACCAAGTCCCTAATTATTTGCTTACAGGCGAAGAAGCTCCTAATGCACCAAAGGGTTGCAGAGAACTGGACCCTGCCGCCACTCCTTTGGAGTTCATTCATGTGATCAAGGAACCTCCCCGAGAAGTCGAGGAACACGTGAAGCTCAACGAGCCCTCCGAATACTTAAGGAGTTAGAGCAACGGCTACAAATATACCCGTTTTAGGTGAGTCTTTCGGTTTCTTCTAACGCTGACCCAAACTGTAAAATCTTTACTTTCGTGTTTGTGACATAAATGGATCGATGATATCGATGTCGGTCCATATATAGTTATTGCTTTTACTTGATACAGTGTTTGGATCCTCTGATTTTTGTATAAGAACTCATGTAACCTCCATTTTTATCTTCAAGCTTAAGTTTGGGAACAAGATGAAGGTCGTATTACATGTTTGCTTCTTAGTGTGAAAATGGGTTGAGCTCAAAGCTTATCATTTACTTGATAATGTTTGCAATTGTGGTGATGATGAAGATGCTTGTGGAGTTCTTATAACTGTTCTTTGTTTGAATCATGATGTTCCTAAACGGAATCATGTTCGTGGTTGATACTTTAATGTCGTTTTGCTGTGTCTGGATGACACTTGAAAGTCGTTTTATTACAGGTAGACTAATAAATCAGTTCAGAAGTCCAAAGTGATCTCTAAGATTTTTTTTTTATAGCATTTTTGTGAAGAGAAAACACTAGTCACTCTTTTACTTGGGCTTAATAAAGTTGTAGGCCCATACAAATTGTTTTGTGGTGTTCGTATTGTGAGGCCCAACACAAAAGGTAATTTCGACAAGGCGGCCACCCCAATTTTTTTAACCTAATATATTTTTGAAAATAACACAGTGGAAACAATGTTGCTTTATTTTTTTTAATTATCTTATTAATCTCTAAAAGAAATATTTAGCATTGTAATGCTTAGAATTGTAAACAATTGAATCATCACTGAGTCGTATAAGTTTGATTCGTTAAATATCTCATCTCTCAAACTCGTTATAATCAAATTATAAAGCTTAACGAATTTTTGGCAAGCAGAGCTCATCAATTTGAGCTTCACCTCTTAAGTTCATTTGAGGCCTCATCGGGCAATTTATTTTGTAACCTAGTGATATCTGACGGTTTGAGTTTGATTCGACTTGCATCATCTTATTGATATATTTTCTTTTTCAAAAAAACTTATATTTTCTATAGTTTCTCGTATTTTCTCAAAACAAACAAAAAAATGTTAATTTAATTACGTGTATTATCACATATATTGTCCGATATAATCAACTCAAGGTAACAATTATTTTTGCACAAACAAGTCATTATTGAAGCTAGCTTTGTCAAATATTGTCTTAATTTAGTTATAACCAAATTATAAAACTTAAACTTTTGACAAATTAACCGAACTTGTGAACTTCAGCTTAATCTCTTGGGTTCATTTAAAGCCTAGTTGAGCAAATTATTTTTTTTAGCCCAATCGAATTTTATTGGTATGTTTTCCTTTAAAGTTTTATATTATTTCATGCTCTCTCATATTTTCTATGAATCGACACCTTTTCTTTCGAAAAATTCTATAAACTTAACCAAAATATATTATTACAAACATCGTATATCTTGATATTAATATTGTTGGATATGATCGACCCAAGGCAACAATAATTCGCGGTCAAACAACCTCGTTCACGAGCTTTCTCCACCACCTTTGATCAGAGCTCTCACTAGCTTCACCCGATTCCGACACGTTACACAAGGTCTGGACCAACCGTTAACAGACGAGCCTAGGGGACAGGTATGCATGCATGCCAGAGTAACCGTAACGAACAGACACACATCATTGTACTGATACGTCATCCTCGCTGATCGAGCATGTTGTCGGAGACTTGCTCGGCAAAGGGGCGGTGGTCAACTGGTCTTTGTCGCACCGACATCGGACCCGAACCTCACGTACAAGTCAGTCAAGTTTGAATTGGTCACTGACTCTATTTTTGTAACTCTGAGTTCTGATGTCTTCGTACACTTGTATAGTTTATACTGTACATGGTTTCCTTGGAAGACGTAACTAAATAGTATATACTTTACGTGCGTATTTATAATAAACCATCAATATTTATTTAGAAATATAAATTGATAATTGATATGTATAGATTAATTTTGTTTTATGTAAATTTTATATATTATGTGTGTATATACATATTGAATAAAGGATCATAAGATAATATAATTACAAACTCTTAGTGTACTTATATAAACGCTAAAATTTGTAACAACGCAATTAATATTTTGAATAAACATGTTTTATATACTGCTTAACGATTAGACCGGACTATACTTTATATTAGTTAGTCGTCTTTATGAGAGTTCTTGATCTAAATTAATGTCTCCTTCATGTTGAGTGGCTTCGTTTATCTGGCTCATAACTCAACTTTAATTTAGAAAAAGGTGTATTCTGCTTTATGAACATGAGAAACTAATAATGTTCATAATTTGTCAACCGTTAAATTTATTGCTTCAACTGATTAATCACTTAAACTAAGGTATATGAGATTAGGATACGAGACCAAATACCAATATCTTTAACGGTTTTCTCTCTATTTTGATTGAAATTCTTTGAACTTCTCTCTCCAACTTCAAGAGGTCTTTGTTACCGACTCTTGTTAAATCAAATATAAAATAAACTGTATTGAACCCACGTCTTGACACGTTTAAATACTTATTGAGAAATAAAAAGTCACACTTCCATAAATTTAAGAGATCTTAAAGACAAACACAACTTCCAAGTAATATCCCACCGTGACTCTTCTCCACCAATAAAAATTAGTTTCACTAAGCTCACTCTTTCGGTGGACTATAAGTAATTAATTAACGTAAAGTACGTACGTGTAAAAGTCCTCGGTCTCGGGAAAACACATCGGTGCCCGATCTCTTGGGTTGATCGGTACGTAGTTACCTAGTACTTAATTTTCTCAAACGCGTCCAATTATGTGCATGCGCCATGCATGTGACGTCATGTGATCAATAATGGTCTTCCTTAATTTCCTCCTCACTTTCTCGGGACATTCGTCCGCGACGAATTTTATGAAGGACATGTAATTAGTTATTGATGTGAAATAAGGAAGTTTCGTACACTTTTCTTCCCGTTACTAATTAATGTCGGTCAAACATTCTATAATCAGGCCAACCGACACTATATGTTATATTAGTCTTCCTCCGATCATCTCGTATCAACCTTCGTTAAGATATTATTCTTCTGATAATAATTAATTAATTCATATAGATATGTGTATAGATTATATATAGCCGGGGGATAATTAATTTTAAAAATATATTGAGTGTACCTCAAGTTTGAAATTGAGAGTACAAGGTTATAGGTATTTAAGTGTTGGACCAAGCAATCATAGTAATTATTGCCCGTAAATTATAAGTTTATACTTTCGTAAGCGCTCATGCATGCATAGCATCTATATATATAGACCATGTTACAATAAAAATGGTCTTTTTGAAACTATGAATTACAAATAAATAGTTATTGAAAAGCATGAGCCTTGCCACCATTAGAGTTTAGAACAATACACTGGCCTATTTCGGTGATAAACAAATGCTAAAAACACTTATTTATACAAGAAAATTGTACTGTTAAAACAAAGATTTTATAGTAAAATATTGACTGAACCTTAAACTTATAATCACAATAGTAAGTGTTTCGATTTCTAAACTAATGCTTGAATAGTTATTTCGATTATCAAAATGTACATGATTTGATTTTTTATAAATACAGATTTCAGAAAATTTATTAACACTTATGATCGTTTATATCAAGTTCGAGTAAGTCATGGGTTCTGATACTAAATCAAATGAATGGATTTTTTTAAAAAATAACAATTGATGGGGTTGATAAATTAAGATGGACATCACATATTTTCAAGTTAAAAGTTTAGTAATTGTTAGAATAAATAGCTGATGAATATAATACAATACATAGTAAATAAACACAACAAGGAAAGTAAATTTTAATGAGCTGGGTTTTCTCTGAAAATCTCTATATATTGAATTAGGATTTTTTTTATCGTTTTAATAGGAAAAATATATATTTTAGAAAAGAGTAAAAACCCGAACATATCCCAAAAAATAAGATCCCGAAGGTTTAAGAATGGCACTATGCAAACATCCAAAGTCCCCTTAAACCCTCTCCTCTGCCCCTTCCTCTATAAATAAGTCCCTCTGCCATACGTTTCTCTCCCTCACCTCTCTCTATCTCTCTCATCACCGTCACGCCACACGCATTTCTCTTCTCAATCCCCACACCACTTCCTCCGAAGCTCAACCGCTTCTCCATCCTTCTCTGAATCAAATCTTCATCGTCACTCGCGAACCAGAGGTCCAGAGCTCCGGATTCATCAACTCAATCCAGAAGCAGAATTCGAATTCGCAGTCCCGGAGACGAAGATCGTCGTGATTCGCACACGCAATTCCGGTAAGTTTCTCTTTCTCGCTCGATTTTGCTGGCTATTTGCATGATCTCTGCGCGCTGTTTTGATTCCTCGTCTGCTCTGTTTCTAAATTCTATTTTGTTTCGAGTTAGATTAGTTTTTGATTCGCGATCTGTGTTCTTAGAAATGGCATTCTCTGGTGATTTGTATGCATATTTACTGTTCCTCTTGTTCTTCGCTTTCGCAAATGTTCAATTTCCCGGCCACCGTGATAAGCCGTTGAACTCGATTTTCCGGTTGAGTTCGACATCGTTTTAGTTCAATTTTCGTGCATTTTCCGGCGAAACTGGCTGTTACTTTCATTATCTAGTAATACGTATGTACATTTAGTGTTCTACACGTTCTTCGCCTTTGCGAATGTTCTATTTTCCGGCCACCGCGCCACTTCGTGTATTTCAATTCCCGGTAGAATTTTAGAGCGTATAGCTTAATTTTTCTGCTTCGCCGTTAAAAGCGATGGTCATGGCTCATGGATAGTGATTTAACCGCCATGTTTTTGGATTTTGGATTTTCTAATTTTAAAATACTATAATTGAATTTTTGTTTTCGGGTAGAGATTTGAAATTTGGAGCTAAAACTAATTCGAGCCAAACAAAAATTCGGTTGGAGTCCCTTCAATACTATAATTGAAGGGAATACTATAATTGAAGGGAAGGGGTAAGAATTAGGTGATTTTATTGTTTTACCATTTTCCATTTTATGTTACGAAATTTTGAATTTATTTGAAGTTTTGATCTAATACAAATGAATGGTTAAGATTAGTTCGTAAATTTGTATTTTAAACACCATTTGTATTTGATTTCATGCCTTGTTTTTTTATATTAAATGACATTTCCCTTATTAAACCTCCAATAAGGGGAAATTAAAACACAAATAGTGTTTGTCGGAGTGCACTAATACAATTTAAAATATAGAGTGGTGACATAATAATAGTCTAAAGTACAAGGTAGTGACGTATAATTTCTCCTAAAAAACAAATAATAATTAACAAACAGAACATGATATTGTTATATATATATATAAAGAACACGATATTTAATGACAATCACAAGAACAGCTCAAAGTAAGTTGATATTGTTGTGATGGACATGAAAGGAGTCGAAGAAGATAGTGATGTTAAGAAAAGGTGCCAGTTATGCAGTCAAAATCAGAACAAAACAAGAAGATAGAAAGAAAGAATGATTCTCCAACTGCATAATGTTCCATCCATCACCTAAAAATCATGTCAATGAGAATGATCAAGTGGACCTGGAAATGCTAAACACTACAAGCAATCC
>JAYMSW010002290.1:0-14190 GCA_036897725.1 Erodium texanum | reverse complement strand
CGAACCGTTGGTCGAAATGGCTCCTTATTTTTTTGTCCGACGTGTCATGTGTCAGTACGGGATTCGTCCCTCGCTCCGCAGCCGGTTTTTGTTGCCGGCCTCCGATAACCCTTGGACGGCGGGTGCCCCAGGGCATGATAGTGTTGAATAAACACAGAGATTACTATCTTGTATTAGTGTTAGTCCTAGAATTAGCTTTTTACTTGCAGAGGTGCTCGTGTGTGGACAAGATAGGAGAGAAGGAGCGGAGCACGGTTCGGACTCAGTGCTCATCACCCTAGTATTTGTGTTATGCTTTAATTTGCATAGATTCGAAGAAGAAAAACGGAAGGAATGCTTTGATAAAGTGAGGAATTTATTCAAGAATTGCTAAACCACAAAGAAAAGCATGTGTCTCTGTTTTGGTGACGCAAATACCACAAAAGAAGCAAAAATGATACCAAACTCGCATTCGTGCGAATTTGTGTCACAAAAGGTTTTTAATTGTCTTGGATGATGTATGGGCGGTGAGTCGGGCCAACTGGTTGGAACTCAAAGAATTGTTGCTATGTGGTACCGTTGGAAGTAAGGTTATGGTGACTAGTCGTAATTCTGACGTGGCTTCCAATATGGGTAGCATTCTAGCACATAGTTTACAAGGTCTTCCTCATGATCAATGTGTTTCTCTGTTTAAGAAATTTGCATTTAAGGAGGGAGAAGATGATGGAGAGTTGATGAAAATCGGGGAAGCCATTGTAGAAAAATGTAAAGGTGTTCCCTTGGCTATAAAAACTCTAGGATGCCTATTGTTTTCAAAACGGAATATAGCTGATTGGGTATTCGTAAGGGACAGTGAAATATGGCAATTAGAGCAAAAGAAGGATGACATTTTGCCTGCATTACGGATAAGTTATAATCTGTTGCCATTCATCTTGAAACAATGTTTTGTTTACTGCTCAATTTTTCCTAAAGATCATGTATTTGGGTATCGTGAGTTGATCTACTATTGGGAAGCACTAGGGCTTATAACGTCATCCGTCCAGAATAAGTTTTTTGAAGACACTGGCAAAGAATGTGTCAACGATTTATGTGTTAGAGGTTTTTTTCAAGATTTTGATAAGCTTTCAACTATGAGTGCATTTAAAATGCATGACCTGATACATGATCTTGCAGTGTCTGTGGCGCAAAAGGAACTGAAAAATATGAGAGTCCAAAGACAAGGCAAAGACATTTATAAGAGTATTAGACATGTCTCGTTTTCAAGGTGGAAGGGCTTGTGCGGTGATGATGTTACAAAATTGTTTCTGACAAACAAGTCAAGTAGCAATTGTATCATGCCTACCATTTGGTCTGTGTTTTTTGATCAAATCGAAGGTGAAGGAGGTGCTATTGCTCAACTTGTCAAAACTTGCATCTCTAAGCTGAAGCACTTGAGAATTATGGACCTGAGTCATGTTATATGTGTAGAGCTGTTGCCAGATTCCATAGGTGCTCTGAAACATCTCAGAATTCTGAAACTTAACGGCTGCAAGAGGTTAAGGAGGCTGCCCGATTCAGTTAGTCAACTTTACAACTTGCGAACTCTTTCCTTGAATGAATGTGAAGAACTTGAGGAGTTGCCAAAGGATATAGGAGACCTCGTGAACCTCAGAAACTTGGAGATAACCAAAAAACAGAAGCGCTTATCCGAGGGAGTAGGAAAAGGAATTGAAAACCTAGGCTGGCTCCAATATTTGGGGCTTCATGGCAGTGAAAATCTTGAATATATATTTGAGTGTGATCATAATGAGACTCACCCGCAGCTGCTAACATCCCTTCAGACACTGATGGTAGAAAGATGCAAAAGTTTGACATGTTTGTTACCTTCAACTCCAAGCATGAAGAAATCAAGGGAGCTAAGTGATTTGGAGACATTATTCATCATGGATTGTCCAAACCTCGAACTTGATTCTATTTTTAATGATCAAATCAGATTGATCAGACTCAAATTTTTGGTCATTGGAGAGTTGCCACAGATGGAGTCATTGCCGCAATGGATTAGTCTCCAGGGATCTGCAACCACATTGGAATCACTGTTAATTTTGTATTGTCCAAACCTGACATCATTGCCAGAGTGGATGCACAATCTCACATCTCTCTGTCAGCTAATAATCATTGACTGCCCAAAACTGTTGCGTCTGCCTGAGGGCCTTAGCGCGTTAAAAGAACTGGAGATCAAAGATTGTCCAGAGTTGAGTGTGAGATGCAAGCGGGAAATAGGAGAGGATTGGCCCAACATCAAACATATTCCCAAAATTTGGCTTGATGGAAAGGTGAAGTTGTCTCTCTCTATATTTTTATACATGTTCATTTTTATATTTGACTGATTTAAATCAAGATCATTTCAAAAGGAATATAAAAATTGGTTTTCTGATACTATTTGTCTTTTCAGTTTCTGTTTCTGACTCCTAAAGCATTGCCATCTAGTGAGCTCATGTAGTTTTTGTTTTTTCACAGCCGGTTTAATTGAGCATGAGATCTTGGAGATGAAGTAATCACAAGCTTTCCGATTGTTCCATTTCAATAAGCTGTTTATGGAAAATGGAACCAAGCCAGTTTAATTGAGCTTGTGATTTGGAAGAATGAAGATTCATTCGTCGATTTCTTGTAGACCAAGTAATCACAAGCTCTCTTCTGATGATCATATGGTTCCATTGTTCCAACATTTCCCATCTCTTACTGCTGCTGCATCACTTCTGAAGACTCTTTGCTACCTTAGTGTGTTTCAATCTCAGTACTAATAAAAAAAACTCTGATCAAATGGTTCAGTAAGTCATCTATGGTTTGAACATTCTGGTATCTTTCCTGTTGCTGCCTCGGTTCGGGTCCTCAAATGATTTGTTTTCATCCTTTTCTTTTTTGAATATTGGACAAGTATCATGTTTGTTGGTGTTTGCTCAATCTTCTCATTGTGTTTTGCTCCTCGAATTGTGCACATAACTTTATTGCATGCTTGTTAATTTCAGCGCTATTTTTGAAGGACTACATAAATGCAAACGTGTAGGATAGATTTAGACTCTTTAAGATCACCCAGAGCTTCTTTTCGAAATGGTCAGTAACCCTCTGATGTCTCTACCAATGATTTGACAAAGGAGTGGGTCAACTCTCTTTGGGTGACAAAGAGAGTTGAGTTGTTGGGTACTAAGAGGTGAGGGTTGAGATGAAACAACCGCTTGTTGACACATGTGAAAATTATTATACCTAGAGAATCCAGTCGCGCGATGCGCTTGCTGCAAGCACAAAACTGGATTCATTAATAGGACCTTCCTTTTCTCAACTGTGGATTTAGTGTAATGCTCTTCTCAAGTCTCTAAGCAAGTGTTGTTCATGCAACCACAGCTCTTCAGATTCACGCTTCACACAAGGAGTTGTGCAGCGTTTGTTTGTATGCCCTCCGATGCTCTCCTCCAACAAGATGCCAATCCGTACACGTATACTATGGAAAATTGAAGATAGCACTTCAAGGACTCTGAACCTCCTGCCGTATGCTCATGTGGGAACTGTACCTGTGAAACAAAATGATTGTGCGACAAGTAAAAAATTCCAAGAGACGATGCATTGCAAACCAAAGAAGAAATCTTTCCTGAAAGACTGTTCGAAAAAGCCTTGATGGTTGTTGGTGGAATGAGAAGGGGTCCTTGGATTTTGTTATGAGAGATTCATCAATCTGGTGCAAGTGAGTACTAAACAAGACATGTTTACCTGAGAAAGATCAAGAACCCTCAAGTGTGTTAGATTCTAACAAGGCATGACATTGATGAGGATGACACAAGAAATAACTAGCATTAGAAGGTGATGAACAAGTGAGGAGAGAATTGTAAGGAAAGTTGAAGAAGAGAAAGCAACACAGGAATTGCCCGTCACTTTAACATATCAATACGACTTAACCTATTAATTTGTCTTTTTTCTCAAAATTTTCTTATTGTTTTGGAAGTGAATAATACGATAAAGAATAATTAGAGATACGAAAGTGACGATCACCCTAACTTACATGTTATGGCAGAAGACTTAACTTATTAATTAAAAGACTCATTCTCAAACAACGGCATGAAAGATCACAAAATACCTCATAAAATTGACAAGACAAGTGAAGTCTACTAAAAATATTTGAATGAAATTTTCTTATAACACATTGTTAAAGAGAGCTTATTTGACACTAGACTAACACAATAGACAATATATTCTACTTTTTCTTGTAATTAAACCTATCTATTTGAAAGTAAAAAACACATCTTTGAATACTTGTATTAGATCATTGAAGAAATTAGTGATTAATGAGTCTTGTTTAACAGACTCCATATTTAGAGCTATGGTTTTCAAAAGGGTTCGTGATCAACTAAAACTTCAGCAGAAAATGAATCTCTACTGCTTACTTCTTTGGGATTTAGATAAATGACCCAATTCTTTGACTCAACATTGATAGAAAGGAATTGAAGGCAAAATGACGAAATTACCCAAACAAGAAAAAGTCATTCTTGCCCCTCTTTACCTCATGCTCATCTACCATTTGACTCACAACTCTGTTTTTGTTTAAAACAAAGAATAACTTGTCTTTTAGATTTGCAAACCAATAGGTGAGATTAAAACTATTTATTTATATTTTGTAAGACATTTGTACAGATGCATTTTCTCAACACGGAATGCTGAGGAAATTTATTTATTAAACAAGACTGGAATTCAAGTTTAATTTTTAACATATTTGAACGGAATATTTATCGAAACTATTTTAATTATCGGATAGACAACAACCTAGATTACACATGTAAATAATTTGCTACTAAATGTCCTTGTATAGTTAATAATAATAAACAGAGTAAAATACGATGGTGTCATTTGACGTGGCAGTGACAAATTCTCTACAGCGCGTGCAACGAGCAGCTGAGACCTATGTCGCTGAAATCTTTCTGAAAACATAGTACTCGGAACGGCGTCACCACCACTACAACCTCAGCGCCGCCGCAGGTATCAGCTCCGATCCCTCCCCACAGTGTACCCTCTCTCACTCTCCGATCAATCAAAACTCCAATCCCTCTCTCTTCCTCTGCTCCCCCGAAATCCCAATCCCCATAAACCCTAAACATCTCCCCCTTTTCTAGATTGCCGCTCCTCAGTTTCTCTACAGTAACCGACCAAAAACCCCATCTTTAGGCGATTCGGTTTCTGGGTTTCTCCACAAACATAGAAATTTAGGGTTTTGAGGGTCTTACTCGAATGGCTTCTGGGCCATTTACCGGTGACGATGGCTCTCCCAGCGAAGATGACAATTCTCCGGAGAAGATGGGGTTAGAGACTGGCGATTCTTGTAGCCACAATCGACAACCCGAGTACGGGCGTGGAGCTGGGAGCTTGAGGTTGGAGAATCTGGTTAAGGTTAGCCTCATTTGTCGGTCCAAGGCTGGTGCTAAGGAGCTCAAGAGGAAATTGGTGGGTGAGCTTGATAGGGTTAGAAAGTTGGTGAAGAGAATTGAATCTAACGGGTATAGGGATGGAGGGTACGGCCTCTCCCAATGTTCGGGCAATGATGCAAGGCAGAAGCTTGGCCGGACGGTACCGGAGGTGGGTTCGAAGAAGCAGCATGGTTTGAAATCATCCAGAGGGTTAGGTGTTTCTGTTGCAGAGAACAATCATGGAGTGGGTCACATTGTGGAGAAGGAGAAGAGGATGGTGAAGGACAAGGTTCCGATATCAGAGGGTAAGGAGAAGTTGAAAGTGAACGGGGCTTCTAGAGACGGGGCAGATAAGAATGTGAGTATGCTGTTTAGGAATTCAACTCAGTTGTTAAAGAGTTGTAGTGACTTGCTTGCCAAATTGATGAAGCATAAGCATGGTTGGGTGTTCAATAAGCCAGTGGATGTGAAGGCACTTCAGCTTCATGATTACTACACCATCGTGAAACATCCTATGGATTTGGGTACGGTGAAGAGTAGGCTTAGCAAGAATTGGTACAAGTCGGCTGAGGAGTTTGCGGAGGATGTTAGACTCACATTTGGGAATGCTATGTTGTATAACCCGAAAGGGCAGGATGTTCACATTATGGCAGACTTGTTGTTGAAGTTATTTGAAGAGAAATGGGCAACTTTAGAGGCTCGTTATAAGCCTAAGAAGAGACCCGAAATTAGAAACGATGTAAGTTTACCTACAGAAACTCCAAGGAAGATCTCTACCCCCGCCCCCACCCCTGCACCGAGTCGTAAGGCGCCACTTGCCCATGCTCCTCTTACAGCTGCTTCCCCACTTCAGGATCTTGGTACTCAGCTGCAAGATCCTGCAACTAGGAATTTAGATAGAGCAGAATCAATGACAAAGCCAGCTGATTCGCAGTCCAATCCTGCAAGAAGTAGCCATTCAGGTAGGACACCAGTTCCAAAGAAACCCAAAGTTAAAGAGCCTGAGATTAGGCCTATGACCTTAGAAGAGAAGCAGAAGCTTAGCATAGACCTTCAAAATTTACCTTCAGAAAAGCTGGGTACTGTTGTGGAAATTATCAAGAAGAGAAATCCGCCCATATCTCAAGAAGATGATGAGATTGAAGTTGATATCGATGCTGTTGATCCGGAAACACTTTGGGAACTAGATAGGTTTATCACCAATCACAAAAAGGGTCTTAGCAAGAACGAGAGAAAGGCAGAACTTGTTGGGCATACTATCCAGGAGGTAGTGAGAAGAAAAGTTATCGATTGTTCTCATTGATTTTCTTTACTGTGCAAATGTTTCATTGTTTGATACCCATTTCACCATATTCTTGTGCAGGGTCTTGCACCAGTAACTGCAGAGTCAGCGAAGCAAAATGAAACAGGAAATGGTATAGAAAATTTCATGAACTCATAATATTGCAATTTTGAGTACCTTTCATTGGATTACAAGTTTATAACAGCCCAATCATATGATCTAATATGTTATAAACCTGTGGATTTTTAGCAGCTGAGAGGAATTTTACGTCGGCTCCGCTTTTAGTTCGAGTAGAGGAACCATGTTCCCCTGCTCAAGTAGAAAAACAAGGTGATAATGTGAGTGGTTCAAGTAGTTCTAGCAGCTCGAGCAGTGATAGTGGCTCCTCTTCAAGTGGTAAATATTTGATATATTTGATTTACCTTATAATGGACTATGCTATGGATGTGTAAACTGATAAGTTTATTGATTTGCTCACATTGAAATGCAGATTCTGACAGCAATAGTTCTTCTGCTTCTGGATCAGATGCAGGTCATTAACATAGAAATTTATGGATTTAATGGGGGTAAGAACACCGTAAATTTTTGCCAATCTTTTTTAACCACCCCAAGTGTTCTCCATATTAATATAATATAGTTTGAATATTCCATTGTGCTAGCAAAAAGCCATGTATACCATATTATTATTATTTTTTGATCAGCCGTATACCATATTATTGATTCCCCGGGCATGATTACAAAGAAATGGCAACATGCTTCGTTATGTTTTTGCCATACAGTTTCTTTGGGTAGCTTAGTGAAGCGTGTGAGCCAAAAACAATGTGGCGATTTAACATGTCAATTTGCTTTAAGTTGTTGATAATGATAAGCATATTTTTTTACCACATAGTCGACTAATATAAACATACTGTGCATGCAAAGCTTGAATTGTCATCACAGTTTTCCATATGCTACCCTAATTTGGTTTCTGAAGTTTCCATTTTACAGATGATAGAGTAGGAGGAGGAGGAGCTGAGCCACACCATCTATGGCGGCCGCAACATATCAGCAGGTCTAGAGACAATTGCAGTTGATAGTGCTAAAGTTTATCTTTTGCCTCATTTTGTTGGGTGTATATTGAACTACAGTTAAATCTCCCAAATGATATCTAGGCTTTTTTTGTATCATGCTCTATATAGCATTGTGGCTCTTTTGTTCCTAGACTCAACAAAATGCAGATATCTGGTGTTTATGTTATATACCATTGTCTTGTTCCTGCAAATCTTTAATGCTGTGGTTTATATCTGAATTGATCATCATCTAGTATCGATAAATGTTATTATCATTGCATGATAAATTACATGAATTCCTAATCCAAAAGTTTCAGGGGTCACAAAAACGAATTAAACTTACAAACATCTCTTTGAAATCATCATTTTAATTTGAGTCACTTGAAGAACGTCTCTTTGAAATCAATATTCGTTATCATAAACAATATGGATATTAATGAAATAGTAGTCAAGTTTTGGCCTTTGGAATACCAATATTCGACATCAATCATGCCCATCGGTTTCTTGAAACAAAAGTTTTCTTCCCAATCGAATATATCATAATCTTTCATAATCCAAAGGTAACACACAAAAAACAGGAAGCCTCTCTATGAACTACTACAAAAGAGATGAGCAAAAGTTTCATCCTCAGACAAAGCGGATGTTACATTATATGTTTATAACTTAAAAGAGCAAAAAGGAGTAACTTATTTATTTTATTTTTTTGAAGAGTAACTTATTTGTATACTGTTATAACAAATAGGATTATATTACCTTCAACATAACCATCAAAAAGGTTCTCTCAAAGCTGTCCAGTTTCGTTATATAAGAAGAGGGCTTGCAACGAGTTTAGAGTACTTCCCACTCGTTGTCAGGTGCATGATCCGTTTGTAAACTTCTCGAGTCAGATTGTCTGGATGTGGTCGAGATTGATGGAACAAAAGTGTGTGACCTGTCCTCAATATCAGTGTCCCCAAACCAAATTGCTAGAAGTTCGTACTCTCTTGCTAACCTCTTTTTCGAATAAAATGCATCCTGCATCTTTTTCTGAATTGAAAAAAAAAACATACAACATTATGAAAATGATGATATGCATAAAACATCCTGGTGAAGGTGCATTTGATCCTCCAAAACATTATGAGAATTGTTTCAAAATAGTCTCTCAACTATCCACTTTGTTACAATCTAGTCCTGAACTACCCACATTGTTCTGATTTAGTGCATATGTTTGTTTGCCAAGCCAGCACCACATGAATAGTACGAGGACTAAATCGTAACAATCTGAAAGATTGGGGGTACTAAATCAGAACAAAGTGTATAGTTTAGAGATGGTTTTGGAACATATACCAAATATTATGCTCCATCGTAGCAACAGAGCAAAGGATCGATAAGAATATTATTGTGGGTTGAGAATGTTTTACTATTCAACAATACGAGCCCAGTTTTTTTTTTCCCTTGTAGATGGAATAAGAGTGGCATACAAGTAATTTACACAAAGACGGTACCTTGTATGATCTCAGCTTCTGTGCTCTGTGAGATGCAGCATAAAGTTCTCTAGTGCTTACATCGGCACAGTCTTCTTCGGCCCTAACCTCATCAAGCAAATCAATGGTTTCCATGTCAGGGTCTGTAATAATATCAGAAGAATCTTCCAACAAACCTGTCAAAGCTTTATGATCAATAATCATCATCAATGGAGAAGACAAACTTTCTAACAGATAAATGAGCAAGACAAAGCTTTAAATTAGGAAATTCTGCATGCATAAAAATCATGATTTAACCTCTAAGAGGTTGAATCCACCATTGCCACATCATCATCCTAAAAGTACTACACTCATCTCCACAATGATTTAAACTTTCTAAGTGTAGTAGCATGAATACATTATTACCTTTTAAAACAATTATTATTATTATCTTAGAACATTGTTGTGGTTACGTACCATTACCAAAAGAAGAGATAGAAGCATCAGATTGAGCATGCTCACTGAACCAAGCATGTCCATTTCCAGATGAACCTGTCCAGACACTGACCTTATTAATTCTTGAGGTGCTTTCCTCTGCAAAAACATTTAAGTCCATAACATAAATATAGAAGGAAACAGAAAATATTTTCTTGTAGCATAGAAGCCAAAAAAGTAACGACCAACTGATTCCGATAACGCTAGACTGCTGGAGGAAACAAATTCCGCCGCCATTTCCTCATTCTTAGAGGACAAATCTGGAGGCAATGTAGGGAAATCCGAAGAGGATGCATCAAATCTGACCGGGTCATCACATGATGCAGCACTTATAGCTAAGTTTTCAGGTTCTGTTAATAGGGAACTGCTGCAGGACACAAGTCCGGACTCAGCAATTTGTTGCTCACAAGGCGCAGGTGAACAATCTGATTCGGAATACGTCGCAAAGCTTGAAGCAGCAGAAGGACAATCCAAGTCTTCTATGAAGTAACTGTTAATCATTCTAGCTTTCGAGTGTGATACGAATGTCTTGGCATAACCTGAACTTTTGCCGCTATCATCGCTTAATAATGATGATGACTGAAGGGATTCTTTTTCACTATGAAAGATTAATTCCCCCTCAGATACTGATGATTTATCTTCTTCAATGCTCAGACCTAACTTTTCATTTCTTAAAACACCTTCAGCTTGTTCAGGAGAAGGTGAAATAAGTCGAGTTACAAGATCAAGTTCAGTTTTCTCCATGGGACCAGCTGGTTTTGGATGTAGGGGTGATTCTATATAGCCACTATCTACATAAAAATCTTCGGTTACGTTGAACTCCTCAACATATGAACCAATATCATGAATTGATTCTTGATTAACATTGGAACGGGGTTCATTTACATTTTTCAATTGCCCATCAACATAATGAAGTACTTCCTGAAAAATATACAAATAGATTGTTAAAAACACATCCAAGGAAGAGCAAGTACAGTGTGAATGCATCTAGCAGAAAGAGAAGGAAAAAAAAATGATACCTTGCTTGCTGCATTAGCATCATCCAATATTGCTCCAAACTTCTTGTAAACACCCCCAACCCAAGTTTTACCTATATATCTTAAATCCTTCATTGACATATATTATGCCGTTGGGATCAATGCTTTTCTTACTCGGAACCAAAAAAAAAAAAAAATCTGCATGCATTAAAATCAAAAGTCTGTTAAGTAAAAGACCAACTCAGACTACAAGTGAGTGAGGCTCGTCAAATAGTGACCATCCGAATGCTAATATATCACTGCTCTAATTACCACACAAGTTTTAAACCCAAAAAAAAAAAACACATATTTCTAAATCAGTAGCCAATACGGTTATGTCCTTCCATAGATATTCGTTCTTTCAATATCCTCTTAAGTTGACAGCCTAAAATGCCAACTTTACCATAAATTCTAAATCAATAGCCAATACGATTATGTCCTTCCCTAGATAATCATAATTATTCCCATTTCTTAGCTATCAATTCTTTTCCAACTAAGTGTAAAACGTACGGAATCATTTTATGCATGCATCTTCGATTTTACCCAGTGAATTTTGGGAAAGAATGCTACCTCTGAAGAACTGTACACACACCAAAGTTAAATAGTTGTGTACAACCAATAGATTGATCAAGATATAAGCATAACATTTGTGCTTCATGTAACAGAATTACAAGAACCAACTACAAGTAATTTCTAAGAATCACCTCAACATAACAAATATAACATATTGGGTATACTCTAGTAACACTAAAATCATCTCAATTCAGGTTTTCATGTTGATGACTCTATTCTATGAATTAGATACAGTTTTTGTGGGAGTTTTGTAATGTTCAGCTACAGCAATTCAGCCAAAAAAAATTGAGCACAACATCACCAACAACCCCATTATTCCCTACAGAAAACCGTTCCTCACAAAGATGAAACACTACATACTTGCAAACACATACATCCACAAATGTTTCATACACAGAGAGTATAAACTTCTATCCATCAATATATATCAACTAAAGCCTATCTAACCATCATATGCGTGCAACTTCAGCCTTCATCAGTGAACTCACCAATGTCAGGTCATATTGTGCAAGCACTAAACTAGAATGCCACAACCCATATAAACTACATACATTTAGCTAGACTAAATATAACAAAATTGGGTATGCTACAGTGATCTCAGCTCAATTCTTAACATCGACAATTCTATTCTAGAAATTTGATACAGTTTCTGGGTTTTTCTGATAAGCATACTTGAGATCGCATACATTCATGAAAATCGTAATTCATACACAAATACAAAAGAACTTATGCAAAAGAAGCACCGAATTCATGGACGTAAAAAAGAATAATCAGAGAGAAAGGAGCAAGAGAAAGTGATTACCGGAAAAGGGCATCAGCTGGTGACCAGAGAGGAATCTCCGGCGAGCTGAATTGCTGCGAATGCTCTCGGCGAAGTATAAAGGTTTATGCTTGGCGCAGGGGCAGGGCTTTTAAGGTCGTTTCTCTGGTGAAGAGTCTTGGACCGTATGGATTCTCAAAACGCACCGCATCAGCGTTTCCCTTGTTTGAGTTGAACTTGAATATACAATTTATTTTTTATAAAGATAAATTTGATGTTCAAGTGTCAACAACAATATCAATAATTAATTAAAAAAACAGTATCAATAATTTGTATTTGAGTCTATCTATCTTTATTGTTGATATAAATTAATCAACTGATTTTGATATTAAAATTATCATTTAAACTCTTTAATGAAAATAGCATACAAATGTTGATTTTTGCTGACAAAACCGAAAGATTTCAGTGTCATGTGTATTAACATAACAAGTTTTTCTTACAACCTCAAATTAAAACAGGATAATTGTTATATATATTTGTAAATAAGGTTGACTAAAAAAAGTATCTTTATCTACCATGTTTGAAGTCTTGTACATTTTGTTATTAAGATTATTTATTTGATAAAATTAGTTAAAAAAATCCCTGCCCAATTGGAGATTGGATACTCAGAACTCAGAAGGAAAAAAAATTGATTATTGCCATGCTCAAAGGCTTTATTTGCCTATAATTTTGTCTATTTCAAATATTCAATTCCAATACATTTGTTGTTACATAAACAAACTGATGATCTGGGTTGATGGGTTTCGATCAAGAATCGAGCCCCTGGCTGTAACTCCATGATTTCTGGTAAATCCGACTCCGCCAGTCCTCGTCCCAAAATGAACAAAAAAACTCAGAAAGAAGTAATGCACAATTAGCTTAATCAAAGCTTATTAGCTTACAAACAACAGAGTTTACCACAACAGTCTGAATGAAAGAATCCAACAATATAGAAGAAACTAAACATCTTATAAGGCCTAAGAACCCTAAGCACTACTAAAAGCCTATTCAAGCAGTGCATTGCAAAAAGAGCTCATTGGCATGGCCCACAAAACAGTCCACTAGCACGCTTCAACACCAAATAAACAATTCACAAACTAAACACAAGATTATGCCATGCAGCGACCGTAACATTCATATACAACCATCATTTCACAGACCTGCCTTTTCACAATGAGCACTACCACATGGACACATTGGCTAATCAAAATGCCTCATTTGACTTGAAGAATAAAAAGGAGTGGTATTAACAAAAGTTGCAATTAAAAAGGCTCAAAATGCTTGACATTGTTGATGTCAAATAAAGTTGAACCAAAACAATAGGTAGATATATCAATGGATGGATAAAATACATATATAGAAATAGAAGTAATGCATGGTCAACCATTGCAGATATGGTTATAGTGCATATGACGGTGATTAAAAAAACGCATCAACTGTAGGCCTGATCATGCCAACTACTGTCATGAAAGGGTCAGTGACAACCAACAAAGGTGTAGTTATAGCAGCATCAACAAAAACAAATTATATAAAGAACGCAACATATAAATTATAATACGAGAAATAGTATAAATAAAAGTATCTTGATAGTACTAAAAAAGCCCACATGGCACAAAGATCTCAGATGAAAGAAGAACAGAAACTATTCTAATTCTGTTGCTTAAACTAAAAGCACTCAGAACCAAACCACATCTCAAATGTCAAGTGAAGAAATGGCCTTTAAAGCCCAGCAAATACATTCATCAACCAGAATTCATATGTCTGCATTCAGGCAATCACCAGAACCATTAAAAACCATCTGCTCCCAACAAGCTCTCACACACCTGAATAATTCATAACTCAATCCATCATTCACCATCCAATATGCAAGCAAGCAACCTTATAGAAAATAACAAAATTAGATGAAGAATAAAAAACCAAAATAAAATATATGTTATTATGTTACAAGGCATGATTGCAAACTCCAAAATAAAATACATGTTATTATGTTACATTCATAGAAATATTCAAAAAAGTAGATTGTGAGGCACACATGCTTGATTGCAGACCAATCTACAAGATCATCCACTGTGGTAACTATAATGAATAAAATTTGCCAACTTTCTTTGAGGTGAAGCTTGATTTGAAAA
>JAYMSW010002289.1:0-14190 GCA_036897725.1 Erodium texanum | reverse complement strand
GAGTGGACGCCGGGAATGTACTCGGGGCCTCCCGACGACGGCGAGGTCTTGGTTGCGGTCGTGGTGCAGTCGTTTACCGATATGATGATGTCGAAGAAAGAAGAGCCTCGCGAATGTGAGCAACTACCTATCTTCATGGATCACAAGTGACTCAAGCACAAGTAGTAGAGAGGGTCGGTGATATTTTGGGCCCGTTTATTATGGTCTTTTGGGCCTCAACAAACTATCCGGATCTTTAGGCCTAAATACTTTGTTGCCCATATATAAACTTAGAACTACTCTACTCATCAAAAAGAAAATCCAATATTCTAATCAGATAGCACTGATATATCGTGTCACTATCATTGATCTAAGGTTGTATTGATTCATCATTTTAAATGTTACTTTTGTATCATATAGTTACGTAAACTTTTGTTTTGTATCAAATTGTTCGGTTGGAGTTGAGTTGACTCGGGCTAGAATGAATTTATGAGTTCACCTTAAACATAAGTACGCAACCTCAAGTCAACCCCGAGCCTTGAGAGCTCGGACGAATATACAACGAATTGAACGTGAATAATATGTACACATAACTTGCATTAATTATAATTTATTATTTATTGATCACACACCATCACATCAAAAGAATCTTTATAAATTTCAACAAAACATAACATACAAAAGTTACACATTTCCACTAAGAAACAGACATAAGTAACTCATAAAGTCTGTATCAACCGTAACAGATTCGAGGAAGGCCATGACACTTCCTCGTCTGTTGTTATGTTCATCACCAATATTCACCACCTGAGCTTCGTCGGAAAGTACTGCAACGACAAAAATACAACCCCGATTTAGCTTAAATTTTATTTTTCCAATGAACTTATGAATAGAAAAATGTAGATGAACTCACTTTCTTGATAAGTGACATATAGTACGGCTTCACTTTCTCCACATCGACTCGAACCTTGCTCTTGCTATACAAATCGTACTTGCTGCACATGATTTGATTCATCACAGACACGATATCAAGTTTTCATACTAGTAAATTCGATTCAACCTAAAAACATTAAACTGATAAGTGAAGACCCATCAGACTAATAGTAAACTCGATCCAACCCAAAAACACTAAGATGTGTAATGGGTGGAGTCCAATTAGGCTAATAAAACTCAATCCAACTCAAAAAATTAATATGTGCACGATAATATAGTTTTCGTGCTAGTAAACTCGATTCAACTCAGAAACTCAAACTATGCATAATGACGTATCTTAATCCGAGTTTGTCTGATCAGACTAATAAAACTCGATCCAACTCAGAAACTCAAACTATGCACAATAATGTATCTTACTTGAATATGTTAAGCCACTTCATGTTCTCAACGTCTTGTTCATTCATTAGGTGTTTGTAGGCACCTCCTCTGTGCAAAGCTGCAACAGCAAGATCGGACGATCCATAATTAATCACAAGATGGTCTCAACTGGGTCGATAATCTTTCAAGCACGTGCGTTACATACCATAAAATGAGTGATATCGAATAACGAACAATGCAGGTGGAGGCAGAGTAGTTCCATTTTCTTTAGCAACCTAGGAAATCACAAACAAGAACTCATCAATCTTAGTCAAATTGTAATGAAATTTTCGACAAAACCGAGGTCTCAAATATGCCTACCAAGTACATGTAATCGTCATGCCCCCAAGAAATCACCACATTGTCAAGTCCACATCCTTCCGAGTAAATCCCATTTTTGCTTTGATAGTTCGGGTTTTTGTAATCAGGATTGCTCTTGAAATACTGTAATCGAGAAAAAGAAAATTTAAAACTCGTTCCTTAAGCTCGATTCATTATGATGTTTTATATAGACGAGTTCATAAAAGTAATTAAAACCTTGTGATGAACTATGGACTTGTCGAACGCACACCCCAGAGGAAATGTGTCCCCTACGACCGCCCATTGAGGGAGCCCTCCAAAACTAGGATGAAGAAGAACTTTCCCGAGATCTACATTGTATTAAAAACGAAACGTTTTAAATCGAGTTACCAGTATCAGATCAGGTCTGAACCAGATACATTATTATATATATATATATACCATGGATAAGGCCGGTGAGGTGGAGCCAATCTTCATCAGGATAGTCTTTTCTAATTGCTTCAGCTGTTTGTAACAAGTGCTCTATTTGAGGCTCATCCAGATCCGGATCACTATCATCAACGACGTCGTTTAGAAGCTCACAACATTCCCATATGCTCATCTCCACTTTGTCCAATTTCCCATACTCCTCCCTCATCTTTTTCACCTACAACATTGTTCAGACCAAAGTCAAACCTTGAACATATATGTGTATGTAAGAACTGAGTAATTCATAGGAATATCCGAATCTTCTTACAAAGTCATATGTTTGGTTGATATGTTGCACTCTATAGAACTCCTCCACAGACTTTTGTCTCTCGCTTTCAGCATTATAGTCCCTAAACGATTGCCCAAACGAATTGATCTCCGGCGCCACGAAACTTTCTGGCACCATGAACCCGCCATCCAAGACCAATTCGTTCGAATCAGAAGCACATTTCTCGTTTGTTATCGAGATATCTAACCAGAAAAAATAACGTTTTTAATTTTCAAACAAAATATTATTCGAGAAGAACAAAACCAAAGAAATTAGATTACCTAAACAGGGCTGTTCGACGAGAATTGTCATGTTGGCTTTACCGTAAAAACAAACAAAAAAAACAAGAAATTGAGATAATGTGAGAATATGTGAGAATATGTGAATGTGAGGAATGAGTGTGGATTTGAGGGTATTTATAGTAAGTAGATAAGTCCTTCCTTGGTGTTTGGAACTCTTGGAGTCATCAGAAAAATCGAACTTTCCATAAACAACTATTTTATCCGCACGAAACGTTCACAATAATCCAAACATATGACCACTTGTGCCGCAAAGCCAGCACACAAATCCGAGCGCGTCTTCTCACGCTCCCACTTTCTTACTCCAACTTGGATTAATTTAATTACTCCCCTAATTTTTTTCAAATATATATATATACTATATTAAGATTGCATAGTAGATTGGACATGATGTAGATTCAATGTTTTAGTTTAAATCAAGTTGGGTTAAATGATTTTAACATTTATTTAAGATAATAATATATAAAAAAATTAATAGTAAACTAAGATGTAAAAATACATAATTATAAATTCAGTCTGCATTCTCATCTTATTTTGTGGATAATATTTTTATTGAAATAAGTGATACATATATTATATAACAATCATAAAGACAGGAGAAAAATTATTATTATTATTTTTGGAATCTAAAGACATGAATTATTAAGCGTAAAAGGTAATTATATTATAGACTTTAAAACAATAAATGTATATCAATAATACAATAAATATATATCTAAATTAAACGTAACTGATACTTATTTGTGATAACGAACTCGAGTTGATAAGAGATAAAACAATTTCCTTAATTATCATGCGGATAATATTTAGTATTTAATAATTGAAGTATATTAGATAGGATTGAATTTATTATTTGAATCTAGAATTGAAAATTAAATGTATTGGATTTAATGGATGGATAAGGTGGATGATAAATAGGCGTAGAAGAATGATTAAATCTGTAATAATAAGTAAACGAGTATGAGTCAGCAACGCGTGTACATCATATCTGAAACGAGGGTGGGTCCCACTGACGCAGCATCTACTCATATCCAACGAATATTTTTGACTTCTTCGAAGTTAACATATTTATCGCCGCCGACGTGTGTTAAGTGCAAGAGACATGTGTGTCTTCTGTAACCTTTAGGAAGAAAGAACAAAACGGCGTCGCGCTGAGGAGTTGGATTTGAACCGACAATTTATAATGGGCCAATATTAAATATGGGCCGGATCTGCCCATGTTTTTGTTGTGGGCTCAGTCCTTATATGATACAAAGCAAATTCAAACTAAATTGATGATTGTCGTTTGTTAAAAACGATTAGTTTTTTTTTCAATTAGAAAGAAAGGAAATGTATTAAATTTTTTTTTTGGGTGGAAATTACAATCCCAAATAAGAGTATGATACAAAATAGAAACTCAGCTCCACTCTCTTAAAAGAGATATTACTGAGCTTCCCTCGAGTTAGACTAGTCAATATTGATATAAGGGATTAAGACTCGAGTGAATCCTTTAATTACAATTATAATTAAATAAGGTTTGATTTTCAAGGTGGACGAAGATGTGCTTCTTTTTTTTAATAATATTTATAGAAAGTATTCTTTTATATAGTTTTGACAACTCCTTACATTATAAATTGTAGTTTTACAAATACAGATTTGCAAACCCTTTGCATCTAGGTAATGATTACAGAATTAAACAATTTTTGCTATATATTTTACGGCTGCTCTATGAGAACAGACCGTTGCTCAATACTAATACTCTCCGATACTAATACCAAAGTTAATGCCCAGTGGAATTTTCCTCTTAAACCATCTTTCAACATCAATGTGTTTGTTACTCAAAGTTTTCAGTCCAATCAAAGACTATTATGACACCCGTGAACCTATCCGTAACGACCCCAACGACGACTACAACATCTCATATGAATGAAAGAAAATTTAGATATTTGTTGTATTATGCTATTAAATTTTGTTTTATCATGTATTACTTGTCTGATTAGAACCTATTATTTTTTTGCCATTGGAGAAAGATTTTATCTCAAAATTATAGAAGTCGCTCAAATAATGCAAGAAAGGTTGAGAACAAATAAGCTCCTACAACTATTTATAGTACTCACCTCCTTCATAAAGATAGAGATTGTGCTTCTCCTATTTATAATCAACGATAAAGATCCATCTTCTAGAATATGTCCTTCTAGAGGATCCTAGGAATAAAATAACACACCGTTATATATAGTGTTTGAAATACAATAATAAATAGTTTTTTTTGTTGTAAATATGAGATCTGTTTTACAGTAATATTTGATGTTTTTTTTGTGACAAAAATATTTGAAGTTGATTTTTAAATGGAAGAAAAATGTGGATATTCAATTGGATATTTTGATAGCAATTGGCAGACAATAAAATCTTTAAGCATAAACTTTGTAATACGATCAAAGATCTCGAATCAATTATAAATGGGAGAGAGAGCTTATCAATGAGTGTCATTGTTTTGGAAATCAATTTTAAATGTAGAGTTGGAAAAAGTAGAGGTAAAAAATAGTTTGGATAACAAGTGAGATAACATAGTTTTAAGAAGTTGCCAATGTGGCATAGTTAGGGCAATCATCTCAGACAATGTTACACAAGACATACACTTGATGATATCATAAATAAATTATCAAAAGCACTGATGATAAGTAGACAAAAGCACCATTAAACCTAGTACTCAGGAGCATGAAAGGTAAGGCCATTACAATCAAAATCACTGGCGGAGCCAGGAGTTTAGTTCAGCCGGTTGCAGACTAAAGATAGACCGATCAATGCATGAAACACGTGTATTATGTTGTAACGGGTTTGCAAAACAGATGGGCTTTTCGATTAATCCCTACGTGTCTTCATGTGCTCCCACTTGCTAAAACACAATAAAAACTATCGAATAATGCTCCAATGAAGAAAAAAAATCAAAAATATAATATAATAACTTGTTTCTCAGTCTCTCAAGAAAGGAGAAGATAATTTTTTTTAAAGGAGGCAACACATGTTTTTTATACCACCTTTATATACATTGTCTGTGTAGACAGTTTCAGTCCTTATATATATCTTGATGCATGAAACGGGCAGCTAATACCCCATCACAAATATTTGTTACACAAGACGTCTCTGTTACATGCTCGATAAAACCTGCAACAAGTCCAAAATGAACATTAATATATTATGTATTCATACGAATGAACATTGGAGTTTCTGATAGTATATTGTTTTGAAGATGATAGAGTCAGAGCATTTTTAATTATACCAATAATTTCAAGGGTTAATTAGACTTAATTACACCTAGGTTGTTATGTTTTTCACCTAGTTACACCTAAATCCCAAATTCGTTTTGTGCTACCATAGGTTTAAAAAAAAAGTCACAGAACTTGTTTTTGCCAAAAAAGACAAAAATGCCAGACCCTGATCTTAAAAATAACTACCCAATTTTTTTTTTTTTTGAATATTATACAAAACGGTTGAGTAGATGTAAAAAGACAACCGTTAAGAAGATGAAAAAGGGCATTTTGTCATTTTACTGACCGAAATAAGCTATGTTAATTCTTTTGAGAACTAGAGTAGCTGCAAAACGAATTTGGAACTTAGGTGTAATGAAGTGAAAAACGTGTAATTCACCCTAAATTCAAATCGATAGTAACTGACCTAATCAAAGAGCCATCTCAGCTTGCAATGCAGCGAGTTCATCTTCCTCAGCTGTGCGCTTTTGAGGAACAGGCCGAGCCTGTTGCCTGCCAGCAGGAGCAGGCACTGGAGCTGCAGGAGCTGTGGTTGCGGGCTGAAGAAGCTGTTCCTCCAGCTCGGCACCTTCCAGTTCTTCAAGTTCTGCTTCTAGTTCATCCTGGACGACAAAGATAATTAGAATCAATTACAGAGAAATCTTTTTTCCATAAGCAAGCCATAATTGAAGTACAAAAAGCAACCTCATCAAAATCAGCTGCTGCGCCCATGGGAGTTGACAGTGCTTCTTGAATCTGCTTCATGTTCTCAGTCTGCTCGTTGATCTCGTCCATGGTCTTATCAACATCATCAATATTCCTGCAAAAAAAATAATAATAATGATAATTAACACATAAGCACTGAGTTAAAGTACATTTAATGGAGATGATGAACAGATAAGCCAAGACTCACGTTGCTTTCTGCATTGCTTTCATTGCAGCTGCTCCTGTCCTCAATGCATCTACAGTCTCAGTTGTGGCTTTGGCTCCCTCCAACATTATCATCTGCAAAGTTGTCGTGATGATATGATGCAACCGAGAACTCACCTTAAGTAGAAAAATTGCAAAAACTTCTAAAAGTACTAATCATTATGTTTTAAGTTTACCTGGTCGTGGATACGCAGTTGGAAGTTTCCAAGCTGCTCAATTTGCTGTTCATACAATCTTTTCCTCTTCAGACATTGTATAGCCGCTGCATAACCAATAACAAACAAAAAGAAATTAGAAATTAAATTAATCGAAGAGTGAAAGCTGCAATAAAATGCATAAAAAGGAGAACCTACTCTAATAGTCTGCACTAGTAGGATGATCCAACACTAAAAAACATTGATCATAATCAATGTTCTTAACAAAACCATTTCACATACATTAAGTGGATGAAAAATAATCTGTGGGATCTTTTTCCTATAAATAACTCAAACCTAAGGCCTCCAAAAACTAACATCATGTTGCAATAGTGAATTGTGATCTAATTCGGAAATTAAAAAAAAAAAAAAAAAACAATACTAAATTTCACTAGTAACACAGAAACATCAATCAACAAGAGAACTTGGAAGTTATTATTTGGAAGCATATTCTACCGAAGAACTTAAGCACATGTTCTTAAAAAGCAAAACGAGTAGCCTCATCAAGCATACCTCTCTTGTTCTTTGCTCTTGTAAATTCTTTGGCCTTTTCTACCTCAGCTGAGGCTTTCTTTATGAGAACCTTCTCCTTTTTCTCTAACATTTCAAGTGTCTGAACAACGAGAGAAAATTTGATGTTTCAGGAGGCAATCAGTGGAAACACAAGTAAAATAGGTGGCATAGATATTCAAAAAGAAGAAACGAATATCATTATATCAACAAAAGGTGTAAACTCCATATAAATACTGATTATGCACGTGGTAACATCCCAATGAGTTCATATAATTTAAGGAGAACAAATAGTGTTGAATGAAGCAATAAATCCAGAGTTTTCCCCTAGGAAAAAATTAGACACTTCAAATTCCTTGAATATTGAGTTATTACAAGTCAAGAACACAACATAGCACATAATATAGCACACTTAAAAGCTGGTACTTGAAAATGAAACCATCCGAAACTTGAAAGCAAGCATGTTGCTACACTCATCAATTCACTCTACTCTATAACAAAAATAAAATTCGAAACTTTGACATCCACAAATCCCTACATTTTCTACTCATCTGTGCAAACTATCTCATTAAAAGATACACAAATCAGCACAAAGCTATAATTTCAACACAGACAAGGATTAGATAACAACTCCAGAGAAATTAAATTCAGAGCACCTCCAGAATACCCAAAACTAGTATCTCTACACAGAGCATAGCCTAAACATGTCCCAATAACCATACTCTAGCCCAGAATCATAGCCAAAATTACTTACAAGAAGGCGAAATTGAAACAGTAATGGAAATGAACATCATATTAACCCAATTTCCGGAAATTAGCAGAAATTAAATTCAGCAGATGAATCATAAGAACTGTTCTGACCTCATTTAACTTGTCTAGTGTTGTGAGAGCATTGGTCTCCTGTTTAGGTTTCCCGAAAAGCCGGTTGAGCATGATTGAATCTTTGAATTGAAACCCTCTATCCTCTGCATCAAGAGAAGCATTAGCATCAACTGAACAATCAAAACCCCCAATTCCCTACTCGATCTTCCCACACAGACGAAAATCTGTCAAAAAAGAAACAAAAAAGTTTAATCCACCGAACACACATGTTACCTCGAATTTGGCGATTGGGTTCGGGAAGGCGCCGATCAGCGACCGAATTGACCGATTAGGGTTTCCGATTAGAAGATCGGTCACCGAGCGGGATGTGAGAGAGAGAGAGAGAGAGAGGTCGGATTGGATTTGTAATTTTTGTCTTCCTTAAGCCGGGTTTGGGGAAGAAGACGATACTGACGTCACCTTTTGATTACGTGGCGTGTACCTGGCTGGTTTCCCAGCGCGGGACCCACCCTCCCGCGTTCAGTCCAGTTATTCGGTACGTGCGGCCCAACCGAACTTGTTGCCCGAAAGGCCCAATATTTTGGCCGGATGGTCTTTTTCTTTGGGCTAAACCACATTATGGGCCTTTAGACATATTACCCATCCTTCGGTTTTGTGCTCTTCTTGTTAATAGGCGAGTACCAGTTTAATTTTAACATGATTGAAATATAAATTGAAACTCTCAAAAAGAAAAAAAAACCATGTAGCTACCATGAACTTTATAAAAACCATGTAGCTACCATGAATTTAAGTAGGTATTTAGAAATTAAATTGTAAAATAAATTTTTTCTCTAATGGGCTATTTTTGTCCAACCAAATTGGACCTTGATTTTTAATATTTTGATATGAGTCAAGTACATATTGGGGTCTTCTGTAATGTGCTTGGGCTTTTATTTAGTTTGTGTTGGGTTTTAGTTATGGGTTTTAGCTAGGCCAAGCTTAATTATCTTTAGTTGGAGTTCCTATTGTACAAAGGGGACATTTCTTTGGAAATCAGATAATCATGTTTTTATTTCTCTATACAATCTATCTCTCTTTATCTTTCTCCTCTTCTTTTTCTTCTACTAACCTTAATTATGTCTACTCTCTTTTCCAATCAAGTCATCTCTTATTTGGCTTATATCATATTTGTTCGAGTTTGAACTCGATTTTCAACTATTTGATTTAAATTTATTGTACTTAACTCGAATATATTAATATTTTTTCATTTGTCTCCATTATGAAAAAATGACTTATATGTCATTAGTTTTAGTAAATTAATTATATACTGAATGTTTTTTTTATGGAAAAGACTTTATTGGAAAGAGGAATGACTTTGTTTTTAGGAATTCAAATACATCATGTTTATGATGGAACTAAGAAGTGATGTAATTCTCCTCTTCATGATTCAATTGTGTGTAATGAAGAAAGAAAACAAATATGTATCTATCCAGAATGTCTACCTGGCAAATGATGGAGGATGTGGGTAAATGAACTACAACCACTATTTATAGATTCATCAACTTAAATGAATGATGAAGATTTATTGTTAATAAGACATCATCTATGACTATGATATATCACCTAGAAATCTAAATATATACAAGTTTCTATTTGTCCAAAATGAAGTATTTTCATGTCAAGTTCCAATTGGTTGATGTGTTTTTAAACATGAACTTTCTACTAAATTATCTTAACTTTCACCGTATGTTTAGACAATCGGTTCTTAGCTACTTCTACCTCAAATGATACTACTAATTAACCTTAATTTAAACTACTTCACATTTTACGCGTTATCTATAGTTCTTAAGTTAGCTCGTTTAATATTTAATTAATTATATATTCTATTTAAAATAATTGGAATATAATCTTAGTTTTTGTAGTTGATACTAAACTAGCCGAATTCAAACTTAATTATATATAGAGAAAACTATATAAAACGTCGGTGAATTAACCTGTCTTTTTGAAAAGTACCGGTGTTTTTAGATCGTTAACAAAAACCAACGATGAACATATTTTTACGTCTGCAAATTGACTAACACCGTTAGTTTTTTTTATGAAAGAACCATTCTACCCCCACCCCTGATTTAAGGATAGAGTTTTAGGGTTGTTTTGGGAGAGACGGTAATTTTAGGGTTTACATTTGAAGAGAGGGTAGTGTAAAGTTCGTTACATGAGGTTTGAATGTTTTAAGGTTTACTTTCAAATAGGAATATTTTAAGGATTTCAAAAAAATGTTTATAAATTGTAAAATTTAACGGATTATAAACGGAAAAATTCTTCACCCTTGACACCGTTAAAAAGTGAACTTAACCTTATATATAAACTAATTTTAACCCAACTTTCTAGAGCTGAGATAAACGGTGACAAGTTTAGGTACTCGTTCAACTTAATGAACGGCACGTGACACAAAAATGAGCAAAGCAACACAATTATCTTGAAAATCAAGAAGCTACAACCAATATGTATGTTTCTAACTACACTACTAGCAGTTTCCACAAGTCCAAAATACTTGGCTCATATGCACAAACAATGGCATAAATATGTTCAATCATCGTCCTCTGGATCAAAATCTCTAATCTTCACATCCGCATCTTCCCCGAACTGAATGCTATTGTCGATCTCAGCCAGAACGTATTTTATGCTGCAAAAGAGAACAACTCGATATGATATAATACCTATTTGTTATAATCCCTTCTGAAGATACTGATCTATATAATGGATTTGTATTCTACTTTTACTAAGAATGTATTTTGAGATACATTGACACGAATAATTTGATTTAAGGATTAGGTTGTCAGTGCTCAACAATTTAAGACTTAAGCATGGCTGCAGCAAGTTCCAGAGACTTTCATGTATATGTGTGTGTGTGTGTGAGAGAGAGAGAGAGAACCTGCTTTCCTTTCGCAAATCCAGAGGCACAAAACTCACCATGCTATATTGATCAACCTAAAATAATGATTTATATGACCATCAAAAACTATATATTCATTGTGTTGTTTCAATATATGAAACTATATATTCATCGCATTGCATAATTAATGTTTCAATGAAAAGAGAACTCCGACTGCACCTCTGAGATGAAATCAAAAGTTCACTGAGAATTTTCTCATTGAAAATGAGTGGTTTTGTTGATATTCATGATCTGAGTTTGAATTGCTCATTAACTCACCAATTCCATCAAAGCTTTATTGAGTTTTTGAAACTGAGGAGCCATGCGTTGATTCAACTCCGCCAGCAAAAACCGAGGTTCTGGAGTCAAGTAGCTACAAAAAAAATAAAATAATAAATAAATAAACTACAATATCGAGATAAGTAAAACAAGTGCACATAACTAAGAAAAAGGTATGTGAAGGTTACTCTTCTATGTCTCTTTTATTTGCCACAAGGTCCATTTTCGAAAGGATGTTGATATGGGGCAGTTCCAGCTGAACCATAGCAGAAAGAGAAGCCATGCACCCACTTATAAATTTGGTCACATCTGTCATGAACTGAAACAGTAAAATTTTGGAGCTTTAAGTTCCAAAATGATGAAACTAGCAACAATGGAAAAATGTAAGGTAAAGGACTTTCACAAACCTGTGAATCAAGCAAGTAAACCACGCAGACCTTGAAATTGTTACGCTGCAAATGCTCCACAAAGTTGCGAAGCACTGGTACATGTGAGAAGAGTTCTATTTGGCCTATAATATAAATATGGAATATTTAAAGGTTAGAAGAATTCATAAGAAGTGAACCTTTACACTAACTGAATACCAAGTTCTCGTGAATCATAGCATTTTAATGAGCTCTAATCAACTTTGCCATGAAAAAATTGAATAGGAAGGTGGGCGGTAAGCTAGTAATTATCATGGGTTTTCATCATTATTTATTTATCTTTTCCCATATGAGCCAAGTCAAATGAACCACCAAACCAACACATGCGCATCCATCCTATTTCATTACCTATCTTAAATATTAAACATATCCTCACACGTACAAAGTGGAACTAAAAGAGCACAACCTATAGAGAACAATCTAAGGGATAAATCAGTATTCATCAACCCATGTACCATTACTCGTTTCATTAGTTTTAGGTCTACAAAGCAAACAACTTATGGTGTCAAAAAGATTTTTTGACATGGCGATCAAACTTGCTATCATATCTTTGCAGTACTCACTAACAGCTATCAGTTCAGGTTTTATGAACATAAAGACAAGTAGACACAAACACGGTTACCTGGGCAATCAAAAACCAAGTAGTCATCATCCAAGTAGTTGTCCAGCTCTTCTGTCAACCAAACATCGAGGTTCTCTTCGAGATGTCTTTGCATATGAATTAAGGCCATCCATATTTTGGTTTAAGCAAGAAAGGTGATTTTTTGAATAATTTAACCCCCCCCAAAAAAATCTTAATTTGTATCCTGAAGGATCACGCCATTAACAACAGAGAACTAAGACATGAGGTATAACATGTTTCATAAAACCTACAAGCCCTTTGACTTCAGTAAAGACATGTAGCAACAACTTATGATTTAGACAGTGAAGTAAATAAAAGGATACTCCATGCAATACATTAGACCTCCATTAGGGCCTAGTCCGAGTTCCTCCATTACATCGTCCAAAGAAATCAGCTCCCTAATATCTACAAAGTGAAGAACAAGTTATCACCCCAAAACCCAATACTTAAACAAACCATTAAACCTTGCAAAAGAATCAACCAACACTACAAACTCAACTAACCCATAGCCACAGGGTAATCAAAATTCTCAGCAGCGGGATCAAGATTCACAACATGTATAGTCCGCCTCATCGCCTCACAGTGTCGGTACAAGCTCGAGCAGTAAGTGGACTGATTTGACACAAACCCAAACAATAAATTGATCATTAGCTTCATGAAACATCACTAAACAGATAATTAGAATCAATTAATCAGTGCAATGACCTTGCCACTTCCTGCAGGGCCAATCACAAGCTGAGCATAACCCATGATAAATCTCCTTCAGATTATCCCTAAATCAGCTTCTGCAACACAATCAAAATGGGCAGATGAAGCTGAAGACCCTGAAAGAAGCAACAACAGCAACGGCAATGTAAGCAGTGCACCAAACCCCGACGGCGAAGAACAGATTCAGCACATCGGATAGGGCCATAAAAACACCGAACAAAACAGAGATTGCTTTGAACAGCTCGTGTGCATAACTAAAAAGCCCTAATTATTTTCCGATAAAAGCTAGTGACAACGAGCTGGGATTGGGAATTTACCTCCTTCCTTTAATGGGTCGCTGCTAAAATGCGCTTTTGGAACTTGGAGACGACGATGCTAGACCACTCGACCCCTCCTCGACCACACCACGACCCGACTTTACTAGGTATTTTAAAATTGGGCGCGTCAAGTTCACGCGCATGGTTAACATGGCGGTAAAAAATAATTTAATAACTAATTAACGACTTTTTTTTTGAATTATTTAATTAAGGCTAATGTCGCAACGGGGAAGTTTTTTTTTTTTTTTTTGGACGTCATGTGCAGAAGTTTATGGAATGAGCCAAAAATGTCCAAGTAAATATCTTAGATAATGTGTAGGAAAAGTGTGGAAGAATGAAGAGTCTCTACCATTGATTATACGTATGAATGATGAAATTTGTATCATCCATTAAGAAGGTGACATTACTATAAATAAGTGTGGAGTTCATTCTGTTTTACCATTGAATGTATATATTAGTGATGAAACTCCTTACATCCAACGATGCAAAAAACGGCGATTTTGTTTGCATAGGCGGGGCCTAGGCACGAAATTCTTCAGCGCCGTCCTGATTCACCTTAGTTGGACGGTAGAGGCGGTGGACCG
>JAYMSW010002288.1:0-14191 GCA_036897725.1 Erodium texanum | reverse complement strand
GGTAGTTTTTGCCACGAAAGGTCGTTTTTTGTTAAGTTGTGAAAAGTGAAGGTGACCAATAGTTAGTTTATGGAGTTATCCCAACTTAAAACTAAACTCTAAAGGTGGTGGCGACGGCAAGCAGCGGTTGCCGGTGGAAGGTTAGGGGACATCTGTCACGAAAGGTTAGCTACAGAGTGTATCTACTAATGAAAGGTTAAAATGGATGTGTTATTGTAATTACCTCTAAGATTTAATATTTATACATAAAGATAACAAACATAACTATGTATATGGGGCATAAACAAATAAGCGGAAGCGGCAAACAAATCAAACGTGAAAATCTATGTAAATCAAACTAAATTAGTTTTAATAGCATATAAATTTTAAACCCGATTTTTCATCAACGGAAGCGAATGTCATATATAAAATGCCAACGTATGACTTTTGTGATTTATTAAATGACTCAAGAAGAATAACGAACTTGTGCGGTAGGAATGTCTCTGAAATATGTGCATACGAAGTACTAGTTGCGTAATTGGTAATGTCCTATATATATATATAGGGTGGTTTAGGAGAAAGACTTGACCACGGGAGAAGTAGAGACCAAGCTGGAGAGCAGGCCAACAAGAATAGCACTGTTGTAGGTGGTGGGCTCGCCTTGCATGGAGTTGTTTCGCGAGTCAATATAGGTTTCGTTTAGGAATGGACCTCCCACCATTGCTCCCACGGCTACATTCGGGTTGGGGTTTTTGGACTCGAGCCATTTCCACCCATCCTTGCACCCAGTTGTTGCATCGGCCGGGATCGAAGCTCCCCTATGGTGCACGTATTTCGGGTACTTGTCCCCATACCCCACCAGGTAGCTCATTTCCATTGGATTTTCCCCCAGCACATAATTGGCCTGTACATATATGATCGTGTTATGTTATGTTAAGTTTTTTTTTTTTATCATATCATTGGGTCGTGAAAGATGGTGTACCTGAGATTTGGCGAATTTCTTAAGATCTGCTGCTTTGTAGGACGTTCCGTCACATGATAGGTCATCTGAGTTGGACGTGAGCATGTAATCGGCGAAGAGAGAAGCTAGAAATGCAGAAGCTACTGGATGCTGCAGAGCATTCCATTCATGTATCCATATTAGGCCTCCTGCTTTGTAAATTGTGATCATATCAGTAGACATTTATGCAATTCAAACTTCAAGTACAATGAGGAACTAAATTACCGTCTGTTCTGCTATCTGTAGCAGTTGGAGAATCGGGGATCAAGCCACACATAACAGCCTCTGCTGTTTCCCTGTACTTTTGGAGTCCACTGTCCGATGAAGTGCCCAGGAAAGTCAATATAGACAACAAGACCTGCAGAGAAGTAAAAACAGAGGTGAGAACAGATGATTTGTTAGAATTAATGAGGAGATGAATGTACCTGGGTTCCTGCAAGCTTGCTGTCCCAACTGAACCAAGTGGGTCTCTCAAAATCTGCAAACTCACTTCCATTATCCACCACATAGTCGAGATACGATTGGTCCCCGGTGGCATGATAGAGCCAGCTCGCTGCCCACAACAGCTCGTCTCCAAACCCTGTTGAGTTGTAATACGTGGAAGATTCAGGGATGCTTTCGCAGTAAGAAACTTGGTACTTGTCGGCAAAAGCGAACAATTGCTTGGCGTGCTTGAGCAGTGTTCTTGAATACTTGGAGTCGGACTTCTTGAAGACCAGAGACGCTGATGCCATGGCCGCCGCGGTTTCGGCTGCAACCTCGGTTCCGGGAGAGGATTTGTTGAGCTGAGTGAGCGGCCTCTTCATTTTGATGGTTTCGGGCCTTTGCCAGCACTTGTGGTCTGCGACCGGGTCACCGACCTGAATGTAGAGCACATTGGGGGAAGGGTGGCAGTTGATGAGGTAATCGGTGACCCACTTGAGAGAGTGTTGAGCAGGTTCCAACTTATCCTCGCCGCCCATCTGGTCTCCGTACTCCAGGATGCTCCACGACAACACCGTCGCCGTAAATGCCATCGGGAAATTGAACTTCATCACATCGCCGGCATCGAACAGTCCTTTTGACAAATCCAACCTCGCTTCTCTACCATCTTTGACACAAGAATCTCCTCTCCATGATATTTCATTGTCTTCCAATTTTCCCGCTAAAATAGGTAAACGTGAAAATATAAATATAATTGGGCCAGTATGACATGAGGTTCAAATCTCATTTTGTACAAAAAAAAAAAAATGTTTATTATTTCTCAATCCGTAATGAATTTCTTTTTATGTCTCATCTTTAAAGTTTTTATATCTTGAATTTATTTGTAAAGATGAAGGTTAGAATATAAACTTTCAACTATCAACTCAACAAATTCATGTGGGATCGAATAGACTTACATTTCTGTACATCGAAGAATTTGATGGCGGTTTTAAGGGCCTGGCCGTAATTCATGTCGACAGCGGAGGCGGGAGATGGGGGCCCATGACCGAATTTCTTTTTAATGAGGAAAACGGCAACAGCAACAATGACTGTGAGAACAATGAGAGCAATACACCATGGCCAACACCCCCTGGACTTTGATTTCTGAGCCATTGCCCAGTAAAAAGTTCACCAGCCCACAACGAAAACGCCTGACGGTGGGAGAAAACCAGCAGCGCCGGGACAGGTGATGGGAATGCCACGGATGGAGGGATCGGCGTCAAAAACGGTAGAGAAGACGGGTCGGTTGGCAGATCAGAGGAGAAGAGAGAGGTATTGGTGATGAGTATGGTTGGGGCTATGGAACGTTTTGTTGACATAATGTGTTCAGTTGACAGTTGTTTTCTGTTGCGTGGTGGTTGACATTTGTTTTCTTCTTGATGATCTGTCTAGCGAATTGCGCGGGAAGGTTATGGACTTTTTCAATCGTATATATCATATGCAACTCTCCTTGGTGCATGCTACTGTCATGCCATTGCTTAGAAATAATTGTTTTTTTATGACACTAATTCCGTGGGAGAAAAAACAATCACCGAACTTAATGTTATTTAAAAAAAAAGAAAATTGTTTATATTTATTATGAATTATGACCTATTTTTACATATTCATTCTGAATGTAAAGTCCATTTACATGGCTACGGTAAGCTTTTGTTAAAATTCATTATTATAATACCGCTAAAATTGACGTGAAATAACCAAAATACCCATATCTTTTTTTATAAAAAAAAAAATAAAGATGATGACATCCTGCTGAAAGCTAGTCTATATATACTTTCGCATGAAAACCTCCCTTAACATACATCGTGAGAACCAATCTGGACTGTTAGATTAGTACGATATAAAAGTCCAAATTTAAAACAGATTCACTAGCGACATACTCAACTTTCCCTACCATAATCTTAACACAGTGAAGTGGTCCAGTGATCATTAACTTCAATTATTCGTACATAAGCCAAAGATCAAAAGCAATGGAAGGGTAAAAGAGATGTAGGAATTTATTCTATTGTACATAATCAGAAGAGAATGTGAGAAACAAATTGATACCAATATATTAGAACACACATATATATATAGTTGGGGTTACAAAAAAAGTTGAAAAGGAAAAAAGTCTTTACTTCTCCTTCCTCTTAATGCTGAAGTACACAGACTCGGTATTGAATTAAGAAGAACCTCTGCTGGTGTGTATTCCAAGGACCTCAGTCGTCATCTTTGAATTCCCTGTTCACCACAAGCATTAACAATGATATTCATGTTCTATAGACTCGCTTGGTTACTATGAATGACAATTGTTGTAAGAAACTTGGCATGCTGTGCTACGAGTAATCTAATGACATGTCGTATTGCTACAGGAAAATAAGCATGACTAGAAACTCGTACCTGCGGTCAAGGTATCGAGGCTGAATTCCAGATCCCTGACATGTAGTGCACGTCAGAGAGCCGGCACCATCACAATTAATGCATCTTGAAACTTCCTTCTCATCCCCACCGAGCTCTACAGTCACGTTGCCAGATCCCAAGCAAAATCTACATTTTTCTGAGGGTAAAAGCGCATCAGCGTGTTACTACATTAAATTTCTTTGTTGCCAGAAAGGATTGAGACCATGCATCTGAGAACTATTATTATATCAGGTTGCTTCTAGTATTACTAGTGCCTGGCCATGCATAAGAATAAAAAAAGTTCCTTGCCATCACTTTTTAGTTTGTAATCAATATGATGCATTTGCTTAAATGGGAAAATGTGCATTTCCATATGATTAAATCAAGATAAACAACTGTCAATTCTAGTACGACACATGCATGATCTGAAGCGTGTATGTGGTTGGAGAGCAAATGCTATAAGCCATTTATTTTTATCACCCCACCCCTTGTGGATGGATAGTCGGTGTTCAGCAACTCTATAGTGGAATCATATGGGTTTTCTTTCCCACAGATATAATGGAGTGCTGAACTGCATGATTGTATTGTAACGAAAGATAGACTACATTATGGTTATATTCTTGTCAAAGACCTTCCTAACTAGTGAAGTGGAAACACAATGAAACAACAAAGTACCACGGTAACACTGTTATGTGGCTGTTTGGATTATGGGAAAAGAAGGTGATTTTTATGGTGGGATTTAGTCAACAAGAACCAAAATGCAACTCCTTTGCCGTCAGTCCAGTAGTATCTACTCTAGGACAAACAAACTATTAGTAATAGTGTACACTACGAAACCACCACCTTGCCATCATAAGTTTCTGACTCACAATTGAACAATTTCAATAATTGTCATATCATATGTTACAGTCCCAGACTTGGATCGAGTTATGGGGTAGGTTTGTAGATTCAATTAATGAGATGTTGAGCTCAATTAGTGAGAGAACTCAAGATTTCAATAACTACTCTATCCTAAAATATATATTTTTCTCAATCTTTATTCTTCTGTAAGACATTATATAGTTCTAGTGGTCTTTAACTGAAAAGGGTAACATTTGCTTCCTAATTGTATTCTACTTATAATTCCTAAAATGCTTGGATTTATATGGAAATGAAATAACTTAACTAACAAGTAATATGCAAAATAATGAAATTACTTAACTAGTAATGTGCAAACTAAGGAAAAGTAGAAATTAAACTATTGAATTTGATTGCGAAAACGCATGTTTGACTCTTAACATCATATACTTATCGCCTGCATCTACTGAACAGCCTCAGTACTAACTTCAATTAGCCTAAAAATCCAATCAAATTACATTGAACAAGAAAAATCAAAGCTAACGAATTATACACATTTGCAGTAAAGAGTTACTTACGTGCCCCGGAGCCATTGCAGGGGAAGCATGGTTGAGTATTATCTCGCTTTGCCTCCATTTGTAAACAAAAACAAATAAATAAAATCAGTAACAATGATAATTACAAGGAGATAGAGAGAGGGAGGTAATACTAACAGCATTATCAATTTGGGATTCGTAGAAGATGGGAATTCCAATACCAATCCCAACGCTCACAACCCCCACAGCTATTGCCACAATCTGTGATTAACCAAATGCATTGCCTGATTATAAGAGAAGCCAACAAAACCCAGAAAGAAAATCAAAGAGAAGGGTACCGTGTTCTGATCAAGCTCGACGGCTCTGATGGAGGGAAAAGACGGCCGTCTGTAAGAGGACAAAGAAGCCGGAGAGAGCTTGAGGGGGCAAGACAGAAACGGCGAATGCAAGCAAGAAAGCGACGAAGGTGTCAGTGACATTTTGCACAGTTTTGGTAAAGCTCGTCAATGGATCGAGTGAGAGAGGAAGAAGAAGAAGAGCGGAGGATTTGGATATGTGGGGCTACCACCAAATCGTTTGTCAGCCACTTACCCAGTTGCGGAGCTGTCTTCATCTTCTGAGTCTGGAAATTTGGGCTACTTTATCGGCCCATTTTGCACCAAAGCAGGCTTAGTTTATTGGTCGGGCTATATAAATTTAGGGCCCATTTGGTAGAGGTAAGAGAATTTTTGTGGATATGGCAGAGGCCATACGTATTATAAACTGGCGCAAATTTTAAAGAATCCAACTGCTAATACATCTAACATACAGCTATCCTATAATCCTGTTTGGCAAACAACTAACCTCAATCTGCTGAGCATATAAATAGACTCCAATAGAAATTCACCTTAGACCAATATTAATATATCTAGCCCCATCAAGACCTCTTAATTACAGCTCTGCCCATGAAATGCCAACTCCTATATTCACTTTTTTAGTATATATAATTTCTAAGCTTGTTTTTTCTCGGTCTCCAAGTTTCTTAGCATATTTGCATTAGTCTCTAGCTGAACTTGTGTTAATAACATTGAAACCTCACCTAAAATAATGAGCTTTTTATATAAAAGTAATTCATAATTAAGTTATTGCTATATCATTCATAATAATAATTAAGAGTAAAGTCCCTTTACTTCTATACAAGTAAGGTTGATTGCTACATATACTTGACACACAAATTTGTGGATCAAAAAGGAAAAAAAAAAATATTGAAACCTCACAAAGTTACTAGACAATTGCAAGGAAGATCATAATACATTACGGGTATGTAACAATGTATCAAAACCTGTCATTATGGTTCGACGAGTTCATGAGCATGTATCAAGCTGATACATGTCTCTGCAAGCTTGTGGCACATGTTGAGTTGTTATCCATGTCCTTTTCGACAGCACACATGGAGGCCAACAACGCTGAAATTGAACAATACAAGAAAGGTACAAAGTTTGAAACTAAGGGCACATCTTTATTTTCCAATTCAAATAAACAGGATGCCACAAAGGCCCCCTACCCTACTAGCTAAAAGGAGTTTGAAATGCCACAGTTTGAAACTAAGGGCACATCTAATAACCCAAACTGGGTTATTTGCGTTGAAAATGCTCTAATAGTTTACTTTATAAACACAAGGGATCTTATTTGTACAACTATAGGCTCCAAACATAACCTCATGGGACAAGTTGTCCCTTTGTTATCAAAATGACAATAATTGAGAATACATGAGAAACAAGTTCAAATAACCTGCTGATCAATAATTATTACATGCAATTCTGCTGTTTGAGATAATACTAGAAGACTAATATTCAATTCAAAGCAAAAAAGGTTAGCATACATTCGAGAACGCGAAAAGCTTGTGCATAACTTGTTATAACCTCCCATTAATAGGATTAATCTTTGCACATCCTCGTCCCGCTTAAAATATAACCTCCAAAAGCACTCATTTGCATGCAAGGATGGGTTCTTGATGGAAGGACCTAACAAGTTTAAAAAAAAAAAAATTGGAAAGAACATCAGATGACATGTCAAACACGCACAGGAGAACCAAATTCCATAAGGTTTTTGAGTTCTCGAAAAAGAATCTCCATAAACCAATGTTGAATATTGCAAATCACATATAACACCTCACTCAGAAACATTGTCAATGCATTGAACAAGTTGTCTGACAGTTTGATTTGGCAGCAAACAACATTCAACAAAACATGATGTGTACATGCAAATCTTCTATCAAGAAATTACTACACAAACAACATTTATGAAAGGAAAGGCTTTTGTCTGTTTCAATGGAATGTATAATTGGTACCAATTCTGTAGGTTGCTAGACTTCTTTCCTAACATTATAACGTGACATACCATCAAAAGTTGGGTTGGATTGGTGTCAGCCACCGACAATATTTTCATTTTTATTATCTTATTTCTTATTAAAAGGAGGATGTAAACAAAACTACCATGCATCACAGACATAGATATGTGCTAGTAATTCATATTTAACAGTATGGACAAATTCAAACGTCTTGACTTCCACAATAGCCAGGATCACATGGCCTAAATAAAATATTATGGATGGATGATTTGGAGAAAACAAAAATATAGATCAAGAAGGGCTTCCACAATATAAATTTGTAAAGATGACAAGGAAACCTGATACTCTCGAAGCCAAGGTTCAGAAATTTGCATGCCAATTGCCATTCTTTCTGTCTGTAGTTTATGCATGCAGGTTGCAAGAGGCTGCATATGAACAGACAATCAACTTATGCTAACATTATCTTAGTGACTGAATTGCACCTCAATCAAATAGCAAACTTGACAGCCAAAGAAAGTTTTTTGCACTCAGAGAAAAATATGAATTACAGGTGGAAAAATAAACTTCTGGTATCACAAATTTGAAGAACCTTACATGAAGATACTGATGATAAATTGCAAAAGGAGCTGAATATGAGAGAAGCGGAAATGTATCTTTAACCAAACTCCATGTATCCAATTCGGGTGCTGCTATAATTAGACTGCAAAAATATTACGAGTAATAATAATCAGTAAATGCTTTCTTAGGTCATAAACCTAAAACTTCAAAAATAGCTACCTGGAAAAGCCATTTTCCCTCCATAAATCTATGGCTTCTTGTGGTGCCTTCTCACCAGCTTTTGTAGATTTCTGCAGTTTGGTTCCTGAAGTAAGAGTAACCTCGGGAATGATATCTGACATCTCATTTTCAGTTGAAACAGAGAGTTCATCCATTCCAACCGGTAAAAGTAATTGATCCTGCACAGATCAGTCCTCTGATAGAGTTAGGATAGTATAACGTGACTTAATCATGTTGCTAAGAGTGCTGCTTACATTTGCCTGATTTTGTTCACTGCCAGCTTCTTCATGCTGACTAACCTGCTTGCCAGTTTGAGCCAAACAAAGATCATCCAGTGATGATCGCACAATCCTGTACCAACTAAACAGATAAATACCCTATACAACAGCTATCTTTTCCGCACTTGTACGTGTCTGAGCAAGCCCTCATTTTCACAATATTAATAAAAGAGAAGAAAATAGGAGGCATGCCACAGATTACATAGCAAGACAAAGATATAAAGAAATCGCTTAAGCCCCCCTTGAGTAGAGCAAATTGGAAGAGTTGTCTAAATAAATTCATATGGTATCATCAATCTAAATCTGGATATAACCCTAGACATTATAAACATTTTTAGAGACAGGACATGTGATTATTAGTTGAATCCATGATGCAGTAAAGCAACTTACATATGTTTAAAGGCAATAGTGCAAAGAAAACTTATGGTTTTTAGATTGCTAAAAAGATAAAAGAATATGGAACACTTTGGATGGAAACAACGTAGATAAGGATCATAAGTAGGATTTTTAGTTCTATGAATCTATGAAACCAAGAGACTAGCTTCCAATAAAAAATGCAGAAAAAGACATTTACGGTTTCAAGGGCCAAAAGGGTAACAGAAAGATTTAATTCGTAAAACTGCAGAAAGCTCAATAAACAGAAACCTAGCAAGGCTTTCTGAGAGTTCTGCCTGGAAGAGTTCTGTTTGAGTCTCGCCGTAGGAAGTTGTTTACTTAATCTTTCTATTTAATTGTCTTTGGGTTTTAAAAAACACAGCGAGCGTAAGTACAGATCTAAGTTTCTAGCATAAAAAGGAATTCTTTAACTGCATTTCTGGCCATGGTAAAGCTCAAAGCAAGATGTACCTTTTGCAAATCTCACTGTTGAAGTTGAATATCCTTATTATCTCCATAGGATATGGATTAGCTCCATGATATGTATTACACACATAACCATATCCTGCGCAATATAAAACAATTTAGCAACAAAGCTTTAGAAAGAACATTCAGCTCCAATTTACTTCTAAGTGACACAACAAAGAAGTTCCTAGTTATGTGTCGTTTAATGATGTAGAATATTATGCCTTGGAAGATATAGCAATTGGTAGTTGTTTCTATTTGGTTGGTTTCTATTTGTGGTGAGGAATCAAGGGTGTTACAGTCTTTGTGGTCAATATGACCGTTGGAGAGGCGAGATCTGCTTCCTTGTGGGTTGGCAGCTGAGTATCATGAGTTCAGGATTTTCAAAGGGCTATTAGAAACTAGGTTTTGGACTTGGAGAATAGTTGAGGAATTGGGGGAACAATTCATCCTCTTTAGCTTGAATGAATTGTTGGAGTCCTTCATTTTTATTCCTTGTTCATAATTGTTCAAACCAGATAATATACTTTAGAATAAAATTTGACACTTTGAAAGTCAGATGATATTTTCATTGTGATAGCATAAAGGAAAGTCAAAGTTTAAAAGCCGGTCAAGCAAAGACTAAATTGTGCATACTACAAACTATATTTTGAAGTCAAATTTTTTTTATCGAATGTCCTGAAGGATTTCGATGAAGTTTTTTCCCCCATTTTCTTGATCAATTTAAAAAATTAGATAAAATGGAATGCCCTGAAGGGCTCTGATAAAGCACAAACCTCCTAAACGCTCTGCCACAGCACCAGTGACAAGGCCATTCACCTTGTCCACAACAAGCACATCAGAATTTGCAGTAACATTAGCCATGGAAAGAAGAAGGGATAATGCATCCACTCGTAGGAACCTGATTCAAAGGTAAGCGATTAAGAATAAATCCCATATAACATTCTCAGATAATTCATCAAAACAAAAGAAACCAAGCCAACCATCTGACATTATAAGATTTTCATGAACTTTCACACAGCGAAAAGCATATTGTAAATAGATTAGGAAAACAATTAGCCATAAGGAAAGAATACTCAAAACAATATCCAGAAGTTAAGTGAATAAAACATCATGATAGGCATGTTTTATTTTTATCCAAAATAAAGTCCATGTCAACAAACTAACATCGAAGTTAAGTGTACTTTGAATGAAGACTAAAATGTATGCCAGTTGCAAACCTAAAGTAGCTAGTTTAACAAAGCTATAATATCCTGACAAAGGCTGGTGTTTTATTCAACTGGTCATATCTTTTGTTTAAACATGGATAGCAAAAGGTTTTTTACATTTCCTTTGAGAACAACTTTTAGCCTTCCTCTTGCTCTTTAGTACCTCAACTTAAGAACATAACTCTTGGCCGAGAAAAGAAAAGCTCTTGGTTTGCAACAAAGACTATCTTCATCAACCTCACCTCATCGATACCCATAACTTATCCCAATTCTACAATATTTCCGCTGACGTGCTACAAATAATTCATATGATGTTTTTTTTTCTGAAGACTTTTCAGCACTAAATAAAATTGAACTTTAGTCTTTCCATATACTATAGGATATTTCTAAAGTATGTAAACAGTGCTGTATCTTGTTGCAAGCTTGTTGACTTTCTTGAAAAAGTATGCAAGTTCCTTCATAACGGTGACATTAATGCTTCGAGGAAAAGAAAACACAAATTCTAGTATTTACAAGAAATAACCTATGTCAATCAGAGATATACAAAACACAGAGAAGAGTATATTCAAGAGCACAAAGATTACCCAATTCTATCTGGATACTTCTTGAAGTATGCCTCACATAAGCTGAAAGAAACAATCACGTAAAGAGTCATTAACAAAAATCATATACCATTAATTAAAACACTGCAAGGGATTCAATTGTTTAGACATGAAAGTATAGCTATAACTGTAAATCAACCCCTATACCAACTGAATCCTCCTCAGTTTATTTGACTGAATACGCTAAAATTGTTGATAATAAAATGCTACTGAATCCAGAAGCAAAGGTTACCTTCGAGCAAAAGGACGTCGAACAAGTACTCTAGGAGCATATTTCTTTTGCTTCTTAAGCCTGTATTTCTCCTGCAGAAAGACAAGAATCAGATTTTGTCTTTTTAAGAAATTAAGAAACATTATTCTATAACATGCTAGGTAAACTTACCTGTGAAAACACGGTTTTTTTCTCAAATGTAGCACTATTGGCAATAAGAGCTTCTACTATTTCTTCACCCGTTGCACCCTGACTGCATAACAAGCATAGCTCACAGTTTCATACAGGAAACACTTAACTTGACAAGTTAGTAACAACCAGTTAAAGAAAAAACACATTGACAGGAAGAAAAAAAAACCACACACATATAATATGGGATACAAATTAGTACACAGCAAATTTAAAGTATAGGTTATAAAAATGACATCAGAAATGTACACATACAAGTAACCATTCTTGCCAAGAAACAACAGTAAGCAAAAGTAAATTGATACTTTCACTAACCTCCTCATTACATCTATATCTTCACCGCTTAGGCTTTGGGCTTTATTGTTATCAATCAAAGACCGGTTATCTCTAGATTCATTTTCAGGAGGTGATTCGCCACCAACTGAGATACTATTACCTGGAAACATAGATCGACGAAGCATCAAAAAGTATGAAGTCAATGGCACTGAAGAGCCATATCCTCACCGGACTAATAAACTTCAGATTTGGAGAATAACCATAAGAACAGGCAAATCAGCTTATGCACTATAAGGTGCCAAGATTTATAACTTCCAGAGCTTAGGAAAGTCATTCTATATGTTGTTCTACATAGAGCAACCTAAGCTGACCTCTATACAAAGGACATAGAATGAAATTTATTCAACGAAAGTTGTCACAATAAAGTCTACACTCGTGTAAGTAAATAGCTAAATGCCTTGATACTAATGTTTCACTGGCAAAGATTGTCGAGTGAATGCATAAAAAAAAAACAACCCTAGGAAATTGAAAGCCAGAGCAATCAACTGAAAATAACACTGGATCATATACCTATCACGGTTCATCTGCATGTTTCTACTTTAACATACACATAATTGCCGGCTATATCTATTGAAAACTTATTAAATTTGATAAATTCAGTCATAGGCCAACATATTGCCTCACAGCCTCGATTACATCAGTTTTGAAATCCAGTTTTTCTCTACAAACTAGCTCCAATAGTTCCACATATGTCATATTTACATTATAATGTAAACTTATAAATAACAAGAAAAAGGCATTTCACAACATAATGATTCAAAAATCTATGAGCCCGAAAAAAGATAGCAGCCAAAAGTTAATCACAGATAACATACAATGCAAGAACAGATGTTCTATGAGAAGCAAACCTTCTGCAGAGGCGGAGGGAACGACACGAGATAAGAGAGGGCCTTGCTTTCCATTTTGAAGTTGAAAGAGAGAACCAAAGGGGCACCCAATGAGTGGCCGCAAATGGCAGTTCTTGTTCCCAATCTTAAGGATCCTGCGAAACCACCATTGATGGAGCACCACACCAGTTGGCAAATCAAAAAGTGAAGACAATCATATAAGAACTTACGAGTTGGCGGAAAGACGAGCAAACACGAGACGGTCGCCATCGTTGATGTCGAGCAATACACTGCAACCTTCCCAGGTGACTCTCGGGTCTCGCTCAGTTCCGGCGTTGCTGTTCTCCAACATCTTTTACTGAAACAAATTGAACGTGCAATGACAATGAGAGAGCTCCTGAGTTCAGATGAATTTAGAGTTCTGAGGCATAAACCTCATTTTCTAGGGTTTAGCCCAACTTGATTATACTGGAACGGTGTAGGTTCCTGCCTCCCTTTTTTCTTTTAACTCTCTAGCTTAAATTATATGTACCCGGGACAAGAGGCCCACAAGGTGCCTAACCATGATAATATACTTTTCAGAGCCCATGCCAACATTTCTAAGGCCCAACTTATTTGAAGTAAACAAGCCTATTAGGCAACGAGTCTCTTTCCAGTTTTGGTTCACCCGAACTGAAAATATGCCCAATTAGATGGCAAAATAATTTGTGACTCCCCCAACACATTCGTTTATTTATGACACTTAACTGTCATAATATTTCGTTCGTCATTAATTTTGATATTCCTAATCTCATATTACTGACAAATTAACCGTCTCGTCAATTCGATCCATCATAATTTTTAACGATCGTTTGGTCTACTTTGTCTATCCAACAAATGCTATTAAAATTAGTCCCAAATTGTATAAACGGGGGATTAGAAGAAGCAAATTGGGATAATTAGTGTTGCAAAAAAACGGATTTAGGCGGCGCCTTGAAGCCAGATTCGCCTACGCCGCCCCGACTTGGCACGGTCGGGTGGATCAAGGCGCCGGCCCGTTTTGTATAACCTTGATTAGAGGAGTTGTTAACGTACGTGTGGGGAACTCCATCTCAAATTCTCCATTCCATGTGACTGGTGTGGCACGTAGCACTTTTTCATTTCCCTTAGTTTCAGAATCTGGGCCCCCAACATTTGTCGGTATGTCACGTACCCCAAACACCATAACAGTCCGACTGACCCCATTTATAGAATGTACTGAATCGATCCCACCTGCCTGCTGCTGCCTCCTCATATTAGCTATCAATCATTCTCCGATTTTTAACTCGATCACTTGTTATTTGGTTAGGATTCGATCTTGGGTTTAATAAACTCTGTCATATCATCTACGTTACTTGCTATGTATTTACATGATGACTCAATATG